>APFE031028891.1:70555-122268 GCA_000404065.3 Pinus taeda | reverse complement strand
CTTCCCAAAATTTCCTCAAGAATTTAGAAGCTCCCTATCCCCTTCATTTCGCTTCATTTCGGCAAATCCCTTGTCCCACACATCGGGATATGTTTCACTCAAATGATGTTTCTGAGCAATAAAAGATGAATTTGGGAAAACTGAGAGTGGGTTTTGTCCATAACAGACTAAGGAAGAAAAACCTCCTTCATTCTTTACACAGGTGTCATTGTTTTGAAGAAATGTCAAAAATACAATTTCCTTGGGAGAATTGATGCACCTTTGGAGCGACCTTGGGAAAATCAAGTTTTCTCCTAGCTTGGTTGGCCTAATGACTTCCATGATGATCCAAATGATAACTAGAGACAAATATTTTTCCAATGAGCTATCATGAGCTCAATTTGGAGTTGTGGAAGGCATTCAAAAGTTGACTGTAACAACACTCTGCCTTTAGGCAGCCTCATTTAGCACAGTTCGACCAGTCTTGGGAGATTTGACTTTTGACAGGGAAAATGAACTCCAAATCAAAAAATTCTAATTTTTTTGGAAATTAGACTCAAATAAATTTCCAATGAGCTATCATGAGCTCAATTTGGGGTTGAGGAAGGCATTAAAAAGTTGACTGTAACAGCACTCTGCCTTGAGGTAGCGTCATTTGGCACAGTTCGACCAGTCCTGGGAGATTTGACTCTTTATAAGGAAAATTAACTCCAAATCGAAAAATTCAGGTTGGGTTGGAAATTAGACTCAGATAAATTTCCAACAAGCTATCATGTGCTCAATTTGGACATTGGGAAGGCCTCCAAACTTCACCTAGAAAAGAGCGCGACGCATAGGAGGAGGATTCCCGAATTTTTGTAAGTGGGACCACTCATATGCACTTCAGTTTTTCGACATGGTCAGTTATCCAAGTGGAAAAGGAAGGAAAAGGGTCACCCAAGCCATTTTTCATGCTTTTGGCACTGCACCTATAGCTGATGTTTGGCTCTCCACCTTCATTTTGTGACCCTTGGGCGTTCTATCTCTTCATGGCACATTCTATATATTGTATGCATACCATTTGCAAAGCAATTGGTTGGTTGGCTTGTAACTTCTGGGGGACTGTGGGAAAGAAACTTTGTTTATGCATTGTATATTTTTACAGAGAATTAATGAAAGGCAGTGACTCTATTTCATGAGATTCCTGTGGTTGTGAGTGTAGCAAATGTGTCTCTTATGTTTCATATGTATGTTGTTATGTTTCATAGTTCATTTCATATTCATTTCTAGTGAAATTTTTCGAGTAAGATTAGGTAGAATTCAATTTTATTGCTCTACCCGTGGGAAAATTTCATGTACAGTGTTCGTTCTTCTATTGGAAGGGATTCATGTTGTCCATGCCCTTTTCACCCTCTTAATCAATCTCTCCATTCCGCCATATTTTAAAACTAAATTGCTATGCTTTTTTCCTACCTTGCCTCATGAAATAATCTGTGCCTTTATGTTAAGTTCTCTGTTCATTGAGGTCCAATGGTCCCATAACATCCAAGAAATGCAGTCATTCATAAAAATCACTCCTTATATTCATTTTCACTTACTAGCCTAAGATAAATAGTTCGTTTGAAAGTCATCTCAGTCCTTTTCATTCATCTACTCGCTGAGTGTGACTCGGAGAGAGCCCTCTCCTGTTCTGGTAGGGCTAGCTACTAGACTGAGTGTGGTTTGTGGTTACCCTGAATTTTTCCTTCTTTCAGCTTGAGGTGGATTTAGGTGCTAACAAAACCTAGGTGGAGGGATGCTAGAGAAAGTAGGGTTGCTTAGTAGGGCAGAGATATGAGGTAGACGAGGTAGCAACGAGTCAAAAGTAGGGGATGGTAGCAGGTAGGTGCCGAGGAGATTCAAGGTAGATGGGGAAAGGGGAGGGTAGTCCAAGCCAGAGGCATATTCAAGATTGATAGAGGGTGGTGGGTGGGTCATAAATGGCCTAGGTCAATCTAGTGTAGTGTTTGGGGCAGACAGAGGGTGCAAGGATGGGCCAAAAGAACCGGAATCCGACATGGCACAATGAATAGTCCAAATTTCCTTGTGGGGATTGGAGTCCTCAGAATAATCAACAATGTCGATGTCCATGACTAACCAACAGGGAGCAGGTCATTGGAGGTTATGGTCTGTTTGGAATGCGGGATGACCACAGTAATGGAATGCCAAGGATCTTGTGGGTAGGAGGCATTCAAGACAGAGTTAGGCGAAACATGGAGGTTAACCTAGACACTTAGATGTAGTGCAACACCACCTCAGAACCTCTAGTTTCACCGACCTTCAGAGCTCCGCTAGGGGTTTTCATTCCTTTCAACATTGATTTTATCTTGAGGCATGGGTTTCATGCTCAAGGTTATTTAATTTATAGGTCCATCACCCATTGAGTGCTTCTAGAGCTTGTCTTTGAGTCAAAAAATCATAAGATTCATTGTCATGTATGGAAGGCCCTTTTGGGCATGTTACATATTGTAACGAAAATTTATTTAAGTAAAAAATAGATTCAAAGAACCTCTAAGGCCTTGTGAACTTGTAAGAAACACGTAGGCTTATCAATTAGTGAAGTCAATCACCTAGAGGTGACATTTAGGCCTAATGAGGCTCTCAAGAAGCCTATATATAAGAGGGATTCGACCACATTTAGAAATAATCCAAGAATCTCACAACAAGTTCGATTAAGTGAAGAGAGGGGGCCCTAAATCAACAAAGAAGAATAAGATTCTAACGAATAAGAATTTTATTTTTGGAAACTATTTTGGGCCATAATTATCACACGTGTGAAGGAGAACTAGGGTACATTAAGGTGAATCAAGTTTAGATTGTAGTTGTTAGAGAGAGATCCGAGTTTTGGATGAAAATAGGTACCCCTTGAAAGCTAAATTGATAAGGAGAATAAGTCGTCTCAAGGTATCGGGATAGGAGGAAAAAATCACCATAATTTTCTCACATGCTAGCTAGGGTTTCTACTACAGGAATAAAAAATTGCAGGTCAAAATTGTAGTTCAAGGTTGCAAGTTTGAAGTTGAGGTTGAAGAAGAATTTGCAGTAGCGTCAAAGCAAGGTTGACTTGGTTTGACATGGCAAGAAGAGGGAAATTTTGAATTGGTCTTAGAGGAGTTTTATTAAAGGGTCATAGGTCTTATAATTTGTGATTTGAATTTCTATAAGAATAGAAAAGTTATTGTGGGTTTTCATCTAAAGAAGATAGTTTTTGCCTTGGATGATAACCTATATCCTTTGTCCTCTTGTCTCATTGTTCTTTATGGTTTGGTAGTTGTTTGATGATAAGAAAATAATAATAATAACTGAAAGAATAAGCTAATCAAGTTAAGTTTAAAACAATATCACAAGAATTATCAAAGTAAGAGAAATCACCTAATCTAGCTGCCCTAGATTTCTCAACATGGTGTTAGAGCTAAGGTGACAAGACAAGGAAAGGAAACTTGTAAGGACCATGAAAATGAATGTCAATAAAGGTAAAGCATCAAAGAGTACATCGAAGCATCAATAAGGGATACATAAGGGTGGAGAAAAATAAGGATCATAAAGGGAGACTACACATCTCATCACAAGGATCATACCATCTATAAGCAACAACAATAAGAAGACCACAAAGAATCTACTTTCAAGAAGGACCCTGCCTCCAAACAAAGAAATAAGGACTACACATTTGGAAAATTTCCATCATTATGAAAGGAATTAGGGTGATCTCCCTCTCGTTGAAGCAAGGATCACATCTCTAACCTATTTAAAGGAAAGCATCTCTAGAAAGAAGAAGTATTGTCATGTTCAACAAAGCAATCATCATCATCAAAATCAAGAAGTATTCAAGGTCAAAATATCATCATCAAAGGATCATATTCACTTGAAAAGTAAATATATTTATATCTATGTCTAAATCTACTCTCAAAATGACTTCATTCTACAAGGAGAGAAACAAACTGGTTGAGTCATCAAATTTCCTTGCATGGAAGAAGATGATAGATTCAATTCTTATAGAGAATGAATTTATTGGACAATTTTAAGGGTTCAATCATCAAACCACCACAATAATAAGATCAAGCTCTATCGAAATATATGAAAGGGTTAATAAGGGCTCAAAGAATCCTTATTGAATAAATTAAGGATTCACTCATCCCATATGTGGCAAAATTGGAGAAATCGAAAGAAATATATGATAATTTAGTATAATTGTTCTTTGTAATCACTACAGGAGAAGTTATATCTTTAAGATCCGATTTATACAAAATGAATTTATCAAAGGAAGAATGGATAGCCTCACATCTTATGAGGGTGTCACAAATAAGAGACCAACTACAAGAATTAGGGGAAGTACTGTACTACAAAAAAATGACCACTGTTGTGCTCAATGCACTACCTCATGAATGGGGCAACTTTGTATCAAGTATCTATGGAAAGAAGGAATCCACCCCAATCAATGAAATTTTGTCATTGTGTAAGATTGAAGAAACAAGGTTGAAGTCAAAAATGATGTGGGATCAAATGAACAAGTTCAAGCATTTGCTACCATGTCTAAGAGAAAAGGAAAGTTTGGTCCTAAAACAAAAGATCGATATGTCAAATATTCAATGTTATGGATGTCATAAATATGTGCATTCTCAAGAGAGATTGTCCTAAAATCAAGAAGGAAAACAAGAAAAGGAAAGAAAGGATTGAATCCCATATTACTAAAGATGTACCTGAAGAAAATAAATCCAATAAGGAAGGGATAGATATTTATTATTACGATCTCTCATGTACATAGCAACGAGAAGTAGAAGTTGAAAATACCTCTAGCATGGCTATCAAGATAAGAATCATTGTAATTATGATGGTATGCATCTTAGTAGAATATGTCATCATATTAGAAGCATATGATTGAAGCAAATAAAGAGCTCATGAAATCAAAGCATAGTTGAATTAAAAGTCTACATGGTTGTAGAGGTCATGATTATAGTAGCTCATACCAAAGTAGTAATGTATATGGTTGAAATAAATTCATCTAGCATAGAAATAAATGATCATATATCAGTAATAGGAAGGGGCATTTGCAGGAAGAGGATAATCAAGATCCTCCAGGAATCTTCATTAGAAGGTTCACCTCTAATTGGAAGAATAAAGTGTCTTGCTGATGGTATAGATTCCACCTTATGTGCGATCCTTTGTTTACAAGGATGATGGTATGATGACATAGGAGTGCAACATGGTTGAAGTACTTTCAAGAAAGGAAAGGAGGTTTCTGAAGGAAGTCTAGATGACCAAAGGAGAAAAGAGGTATGCATGTATAGATTAAGTTATATCATCATATAATTGTAGATAACATGGTTGAATGCTCTATCTCATGAGCATGATCAAAGAAGAAGGATATCTTCCTAGAGAAAAATGGAGGAAGGCATATACCTTGAACTAGTTCACATATTGATAAGATAAAATCGACATAGTATGACCTCATATGGAATATTTGGAGGTTGAAAAGATGGATGAACTATGAAGTTCTTGGGGAACAATATGTGAAGAAAGGAAGAAGAGTTCATGAAAGATGCAACTATAGTCACATAAAATAGGATGAGATAAGCTAAGAGTTGAAGATCCAATTGTACTCCAAACTCACATGAAGTATCTTGGTGTTGCAAACTATATTTTGGGCATGGAAATTAAATAAGATCAGGAAAAGAGGAAGCTCTAGCTAAATTAGAGGAAGTATTTCGAGACAATTCTGTAGAGGTTTAATGTGCAAGATAATAAACCGATGAAGGTTCCTATTCATGTAGGTGTAAATTTATGTGTTGAACAGTCTCCCAAGACACATGAATGAGAAGAGGACATGTCCCATGTTCCATATGCAAATGCAGTTCATAGCCTAAAGTATATAATGGTCTATACTGGACCAGACATTGCACATGTAGTGGGTGTATTGAGAAAGTTTATGTCAAAACCAGGGAAGGAGAATTGGAAAAGAATGAAGCGAGTTTTTAGGTATTTTCATGGAACTAGTGATTATGGCCTATGCTACCAATGAAGACCATGATTGGACATAGTTTTAGACATTTGTGGCTTTGTTGATGCAGAATGGGTTGGTGATCTAGATCAGAGAAGATCTACAAGTGGGTATGTGTTTAACCTATTTGGAGAAGAAGTCAATTGGATGAGTAAAAGACAATTTGTAGTGGTTATTTCAACTATAGAGGTTGAATACATGGTAGGCACTCATGTAAGAAAGGAAGCAGTTTTGTTGCAGAGATTATGTTCAAGTATGGGGTCGGTATAACAAGTTATAAGGATAGATTATGACAGCCAAGGTGAAATTTTCTTGGCAAAGAATGCTGCTTATCATTCAAATACAAAGTACATTGATTTTTAGTATCACTTTTTGAGGGATATGGTTTAGGACAAAAAAGTGTTGCTTGTAAAGGTGGACACTTTGAAGAATGTTGCAGATGCATTGTCAAAATCTGTGAGCACTGAGAATTTTCCTTGGTGTAGAGAAACAATGGGAATTGCAAGGTTGGACCAATGACTAAGCTCTCCTATGACACCTTGTGTGGAAAAGAAAACAACAAGTGCGAGAATGTTGGGTGTGCATTATATTCTTTCCACGACTAGTCGCACACATAGGGAGGTCATGGGGGGGCGAAATTCCTCTATGTTTTTTGCACCAGGTGAAATAGGGGGGTCATAGGGGGGTGAAAATGCCCATGTCAGGGGGTTTGTAGGGGGAAGTAGCCCCCCTACATGGTTCAGGGCATACCTACCTATGGTATTGTGCATGGATTTTCCACATGGTTTGGGCATGATGGTTTTCTGCCCATAGTATTTTATATATATGGTCAAGGGAGCTACAATTATGTTCGAATGCAAGGTTAAATGGAATGGGTGTTGGGCCTCAAAATCATCCCTATTTTCACTCCATTATTCACTTATATCTTTACATTTTACCTTCATGTCACCTCCATTCCACCTCCATATCATTATGTTTACCTCATAACTATGCTTTTCCAAAGTTTATTAATTCTTAACTTTTTAAAGTGAATTTATGGCTAAAACTTAGAAAATAATATGCTTAGACTTATACCTAACAATTAGAATGAGTTTGTTGACATGTGTAGGTACAAAGGAAGCTTCCAAGGCATCCTTATGTGGCACTCTATGCTCAAATTCGAATTTGAGAAGATCATGAACCTCATGGAGAAGATCATGGACCTCATGGAGGAGATCATGGAGGATAGGGTTATGTGTCACCATTGGTTGAGAAATATGTGGGTCAAAGGAGAGAATAGTGGGTTTACATTTATGAGGTTGTTATCATAGTCTTTGTATAAATAGGAGTACCTCCTCCATTCCAAAAGGAGGACTCTTAGAGCATTGTATCCAATTTATGATGGAATAAAACTTCATTTGACATATATTTTCATTATGTAGTTTTAGAAATAGTTTTCCATTATGTAGTTTTAGGTATAAGATATCTTAATGTAGTATATGGAATGGCTTGTTACTTTGCTCTTAGGAGAATTGAGCTCACTCTAGAAGGAGCAAAGGAACATGTTGTTTTATATTAGATCTTATTTCATTTAATTGCTTAGAAGTTTGAGGATTGATTTGATGAATGAATTTTCAATTAAAGTCTTATCAACATATGAGAGGGCAACCAAGAGTCTAAGTTAGGCTCTCTCTATTTGATTTGTAATTGGAATTCATCTTTTTGCTTTTATGTTTCAAGTTATTTCATTTAGTTTACACTTATGGATGAATTTTATTTTAGTCTGGATTAGTACAAGAGAGGACAAACAAGAGACTAAGTTAGTCTTTCTCTCTTTGAATCTAAACAACAATTAAAGTTCATCCTCTTGTTTACATTTTAAGTTTCTAGTTTTATGATTTCTCTATGATACTGTAGGGAAGGACAACCAGGATCTCCTTAGTTAGGAGCCTCTTCCCTTGCATATTGTATTGAATATTAAATAATTTCATTAGACATAGAATTAGTCGCCTACTCCTGCACATATAGTGCCGGCATCATCAGAAGCTTACGAGTTTCCCTGGTCAATATTTAATGCAGCAATTTAAGCCCAATAAATTGCCCAACACCTGGAAATAATTCCAGTTACAAAATTGATGCCACAAAAACTTTGTTATTTGCGAATAACTTGGGAGCCAAGACAAAGCCAAACCTGGAAATGATCAAACAGAAGTTAGCCCAGAGAAGCCAAAGTGAAACGTGGAGGAGCAAAATTGAGTTTGAAAGTCGAAACTATGGTGAAGACAGTGTGCGTGGCGCACTGGGCGCGACCATTCAGTGCAAAATAACACGTGCATGGTGCATCCAGGAGGCACGATGCATTGGGCCTGCTGCGCGGTACGCACAACCAGAAAGCCAAAAAATTGCCGAAACTCACTCCAATCGCCCAAAAACGCATGGATTCGCCTTGTGACAACTGGGACCGTTCATTTACAATGCGTTTTCCTTTCACTAAAGGCCAAATCTCCGTTCAAATCTATTTTTATTAAAAATTAGTTTTATTTCAAACGGAAAAAAGGGAAGATGAAAAGTCAAAGACTGAAATGCTTAAATTTTAAAACAAAGACATCAACCGTAGCAGAGAAATAAGCTACGTGGCCTATTTTGTCTTCAGGTGTGATTCAAAGGGATTTACACCTACAGAGTTCACCTCTTCATTGGTCATCAACCTATTTGAGCAGAAATGTAATGTTGCTCCTTTACTGATGTTTTGCTTTTCATTTCTATTAATAGTGATTAAATAATCCCCCATTTTTGGTCGATCGACTTTCTCATAGGGGAGTTTATTTATTGTATTAAAAATCATTTGTAAGAGGGGGGAGTTTCTAGGAAAGTTGTAAAAGAAAACTCAGTGCTTCACTGTACAATTTGGCCAGGAAATTAATAAAATGATGCAGCTCTAATTCATGAGATTCATGTGGTATGAGTTTTAGCATATGTTCTTCTTTATGTTTTATGCATATCCTGTTATGTTTTACAGTTCATTCATAATCATTTCCAGTTGAATGTTTTTAAGTAAGAAAGGTAGAATTCATTCTATTGCTCTGCCTTGGAAAAGCATTCATCCTCTGTGTGTCTTCTTCTGTTTGAAAAGGATTCATTGGTTATGCCCTTTTCAACCTCTCAACATTCTTTCCACTCCATAGCGCTTCCATTTGATTGCTAAACCTCCTGCCTATCTTGCCTCACAAGATACTCTGTGTCTTTGACTTAATTTCCCAGCTTATGCTGCCCTTTGTCCCAGACAGCCCTGAAAACTCAGTCATTTATTAAACTACCTCTCTCATATTTATTTACTAGCCTAAAATCAATTCCCATTTTAAGTCATCTCGTACCCTATTGCTTATTTTTTTGAGTTTGACTCGGAGAGAGCCCTCTCCGGTCCTCATAGGGCTAGCTACGAGGCTGAGCGTGGTTTATGGTTATCCTGAATTTTTCCTTCCTTTAGCCTAAGGCAGATTTAGGCTCTAACACAACCTAGTCAATCTCCTCATCTTTTATGGCCTTGGTAGCCTCCCTAGGATCCGAAGCTTCTGATGTGGTCTGCTCTTCTTTGCCATAGAATCCTGCCTTCCTGTCTATGTCCTTCCACTGCTCGTCTTCTTCTTCTTCTCTTCTACCTTTGAGCATGCCTAACAACAATGGGGGACTCAGTTTGAGGCCAATCCAATTGACCCTCATCCTCTGCATGGAGTGCTTGTACATTGGCACTTTTTTCAATGCCTCCTTCAACCTCATGGGGGAACGATATTCCCTAATCTGCAAACTGTGTGGTAAGATGTTCCATCTCCTCATGCATGCATGCAAACAATCATCCCCAAGTAGCCTTTGCATATCCTCAAAGTGTGCAATATCTTGTGCCTAATTGGTGAGATATATAGGGGGAATCTGAGGGTCATTGGTAAGTAGGTTGTGTGTGTTGATGAGTGCCATAGGATCTGATGTCTCAACTCTTATCATTAATGGCTCATTCTGCTCCTTTATCATCAATATTTTTTTTTGTTACACTCAATTCTTCATGGTTCATCCATGAGGCCATCGCCATTAATTGCAGGTCTCCTAGCTTGGCATTAGGATCCCACACATTCATGTCAGTGAGGGCGATGTTGTGTAAGTAGAATTCTACGATCTTTGTCATATCCTCTGAGATGCTTTGGTCACACGGGTCCATGAATTGCCTATAGTCTTGGAAAGGCATTGTGCCTCTTTGTGCCAAAGTCTTTATTTGTTATTGTAACCATTGGTCCTTTAGATAGAGGCCATAGGATTTGGCTGGTGTTCTACATTTCAATGCCTCCATGGATAAGCTGACCATGCATGCCAGCTAGGTCTCTTTCTCTTGCAGCTGCCTCCTTAGTAATTCATTTTCAGATTCAAGGTGGCTTCTTGTAATTGCTTCCCTATCTTTGAGAACACTCAACTCTCTGCGCATTTCCCTGAGTTTGTTATCCATATGGTCAACACCCTCAACTCCTTTGGATTTGGCTATCTGCATACACCTATGTGTTCTCACTCTTTCTTTCTCCAATTCAAAAAATAGTGGAATTGTAAATTTCTATGGGATTATCCTTCCTCCCTCAAGTAGATTGTAATAGGAGGTAATACTAGGCTGGGGATCAATTTCTTGTATCTCTTGTGCTTCCTCCTTCACCTATGGTTGTCCTTCTATCCATTTCTCAATCTTTTGGGTCTCTTGTAGTTTTGACAATGTCTCTTGTAGAAGTATCTGAGCCTCCTGTAGGACTGTTTTTGAGTCCTGAAGTACTGCCTTTTCCTTCTAGGTGGAAGATCTAGGAGTTCCCCTTTCATATGTTATAGGTGTCTTGGAAGGAGATTCTTTCCCCTTGGCAGAGGGTGAATCTTCAATGGTAATTGGCACTTTTGAAGAGGGTTGAGGTTTGCCTGTTTTAATTCTTGTGCTCTTCCTAGCCCTGAAATATATGGAGGTCTTTCTTTTCCTCTTTTTCTTTGGCTTGCTTGGTGTACAAAGGGAAATAAGGGCAGCTTTGGCCTCCCTTTCCAAAGTCTCATAGGACTCTTCTCCTTGTTCCGCCTTCTCTACCTCTTCTTTTCCTTCTTCTATCTCTTTTTTTGTCGCTTCCTGCTCTATTTCTTTCGCTCTCTCCTCCTCTATTTCAGTTCCTTCCTCCTTCCTTTCTTGTTCTACTATGTCACCCCTGGCTCCACCTTCTCCCCCTTGCTGTTCTTCCTCCTCACTACCAGTAGGGCTGACATCATAGGTTAAGGCCTTTATGTCATCCTTAGTTGTCATGTTTCAGAAAGCTTCCCATGCTATAGGGAGTGTAAAGGTATGGAGGGCTTCCTCTACTAGGATTTTGATTAAGCCATGGTGAGCTAGCTTCTCTAAATTTCCTACTTGTTCCTTGGTGCTGGAGTCAATGAGGGACTGCCGGAGGAAGTAAGGGATATTGAGTTTCTGAGGTGTTGGAGTGTCCATACCATACCTTAATTCTTGGAGGATTCTAAAGTGATAACCATAAATAATGTTGTACCTCCCCTCACAGGAAATGTATTTGATTATTTGATAGCTAACCTCATCCTAGGGATATGGTATGCTAGCCCTTCTAATTCCAATTATATCTTCAACAACGGTTTCAGTATTTTGGAAAAGGTTCTTCTTGGCAACCTGGCCAATTAGTTTCTCATATTTACTCCAAGGAAACTCAAGAGGAAGGGTAGTGACCCTACTGATAAATTCAGGGGTTATATCCATGGAAAGACCTCTAATGCTGATAGTGGCATGAGTTCTTGTGTGAGGGACCAGAGAGAGAGAAAACTCTTGGGCAATTTCCTCATCAATCCTTTGAAATTTCTCAAAGAAATTCATCCAGTTTGCCCTTGTGAAGATGTCCACCACTTGAGGATGTACACGGAGACTAGTAGAGTTAGTGGGATCCTTTCTCATAAATCCTCCTGTCATAATGTCTATACTCTTTTGGAAAACTAAATATGGAGGTGGAGACAGAGAATTTTGAGAAAAACAGAAAAACAGAGGAGACTGTGTTTTTTTCAAATAAACAGAATTTTTTTTTTATGTATTTTCTCCTCTCCTAAAGACTTATTTCCTCCTCAAATTGAGACCACTTCTTTCATATATTGATATTCAATAGGGGGAATGCATGAACCCTACCTCTTCGGACCAAAAATCGTGCTAAAAAACATGTTTTCTCCCTTGAAAACGACTCACTGCCCCTCTTGTAGAAGCCTATTGTCCCTCCTGTAGATTTCCTGTTGGTGCTCCTGTAGAAAACTTCGAGAGTAATAATATGGGAGAGATCGATGGAGGACAATGGTTATGAGGTTGTGGGGGCACAAGGAGATTGTTGTAGCTGAGTTACAAGGAGAGAATGAAGGAAAAGGTGGTGAGAATGCTCGGCGAGGAGTACTTATTACCCTTTATAGATATTTTCGATGATGAGTGTTGAGCTGGAAAGGTATACGTTGCCCATATTCAGACTGTTCATCCCCACCTGCCTTTTCATCATGGCCCCTTCTCATAATCATCCCTCATAATTGCATCAGAGTTCACACTTTCTCCACTACCTGTCCTTGGCATCTTGTGCTAGAGTTGACTGTGCGCACGTGTGGGTGACATCTCGGATGAGTGGAGTCAACTAGATGAAGGTGGCCAAGTTAACTAGCCACCTTTCCCTCATTCAACCTCAACCATCTCATTGATTTTGCACGACTTCTAATTACACAAATGCAAATATAGGAGTGACTTAGTTACTTACCTGTGATCCGAGTGTATTTGCTATGAGGTGTTGTGGCTTTCTCTGTTGCATGCCTTTATTTCCCTTTTTGCATGTTGTCTCTGCTTGCTAATGTGTGGTTGTGTGCTTGTGCGGGTTCTTCTCTGGCTGGATTTCTAGCTTCAGGTGCCTTTTCAACCTTCATGTTTGCACTCTCTTGCTGTTGGTGCTATATTTCTATGGGATCAGCTGCTAGAGGAATTCCTACAGGAGCTCCTGTAGCTACTTCTCCCCTTGAAATTTCAACTTCTTCCTGTGCTTGGAGCTCGAGGATGATGCTAGAGGTGTAGATAAATATGGAGAGGTAGTAGGTAGGATTTAGGTGAGGTTTGTGGTGCTTTTTTCTCTCATTTTTTGTTTTTGTTTTTTTTTTTAACTGAAAAACTATTTTTCTTTGTTTTTCTTGGACAAGAAGAAGAATGATTCTTGGGGTGTAATGTAGGTTTGGAAATGATGGCAAGGAGCTTTGAAGATTGTAGGAGGGATTATAAGTTCTTCATGAAGCTTTTGTCCCTTAAACTTCCTTATGTAGCCACTTCTGCTCTCTATAATTCCTACAGGAGCCTCCTGTAGAAAACACAGTTTTTGAAAAAGAGGTACAGTGAGGTGAAATAAATGCCAAATATGATGGAGAAGGTGAAACAGATGCTGGTGTGAATGTCAGGTCTCCCTTAGCACCTTCTTCTGCTTCCTGTAGTCCTCCTGCAAACCTGCAATGCACACAAATTCATTTTCTCTTCTTCTTTTTTTTGAAAACAACTAGGGCGCCTCAGAGAGGTTTTCACCCTCATTGCCTACCCTGGGTGCCTCCAAGGGAGGTTTTCACCTAGGGATATTATTCTTTTTTCTCTCTCTTTTTTTTTTTTTTGACATCACTAGGCCGCGTCAGAAGAGGTTTTCAACCCAATGATGGGACTCAGGCGCCTCATGGAGGTTTTCACTTGAGTCCTTATTAATTTTTTTTCTCTTCAGTGAGTGGGTGAAGTGGAAGCTAAGACATGCTCCACTACCATCACTATTTTATTCAGACCTTCAATAAACTCCCGCTTGGAGAGGGGTTTCTTGTAGAATTTCAACTGATGTCCATTTACAAGCATGGGGATTACTTCATCATCAATGGTTCTGATCAAAACTAAACCATTTTCATTGCATTTCTCCACAGTGTAGGGTCCCAACCATCTTGTCCTTAGCTTGCCTTTGAAATCTTTGTATCTTGAATCATAGAGTAGTGCCCAATCTCCCTCTTGGAATTTTTTCTCCTTGATATTTTTGTCATGCCATATCTTTCTCTAAAGCTGCACTACCTCTATATGGAGAAGGGCTTGCACTCTGTATTCATCTAATCCATTAAGTTGAAGTAATCTCTCCTTCTGTGCATGGCTGAGGTCTAGGTCCAGCTGAGCTGCTATTCTTAGTGTATTCAAATCAAATTCTATTGACAACAAAGCCTTCTTCCCATAGACCAATTCATAGGGTGTGAACCCGGTGGTGGTCTTCCATGTTGTTTTGTAGGCCAAAGTGGCCTCAACTAATCTGTCCGCCCAATCTCTTATGTTGCTGCTCACTACCTTGGTTAGGATCCCTTCCAATGCTCTATTAGTGACCTCCACTTGCCCATTGGCTTGTGGATGGTAAGGGGTGGAAGTCCTATGCTTGATCTTATGATGTGTGAGCAGGTCTTCAATCAGGTTGGAAGTGAACTGACTACCTTGGTTTGTGACCAGCTCTCTTGGATACCCGAACTTGTAGAATATGTTTTCTCTCAAAAGCTCAGCTACTTTTTCCTTTGTCATTGCTTTGATTTCTTTTGTCTCTGCCCACTTTGTCAGATAGTCGGTGCACACAATGATGTATTGTTTCTTCTTTGAAGGAGGGATGGTAGGCCCCACAAAGTCCATGCTCCACTTCTCAAATGGCTCAAAGGTCACTTGAGGTTGCATGGGAATATCATCCTTTGGAGTAGGTTTCCCCATCCTCTAACAACGATCACACTGGCTCGTATATCTCCTCACATCCTGATGAAGAGTGGGCTAGTTGTATCCTTCTTGCAATACCTTGAAGGCAGTTCTTTGTGCTGCAAAATGACCTCCACAAGGCCCATCATGACAGGTCAAGAGGATGTCAAAGAATTCCTCCTCCCTAACACATCTTCTCAAGGTCTGATCTAGGCCAAGTTTGAAGAGATTGCCTCCCACCCAGGTGAAAGGGCCGCTTTTCCTTACTATCTTGCTCTACTCTTTTGAGGATAGGTGTGGTGGGAATTGTGCTGAAACCAGGTAGATTGCTATATCAGCAAACCATGGAGAGAACTGATATAGCAAACAGATGTTCATCTAGCATTTGGTCATCCACCATTCCTTCTTCACCTACAGGAAAATTTACTCTAGACAAAAAGTCAGCAACAACATTCTCTTTACCAGGCTTATCAATAATTGTCAAATCAAACTGTTGCAGTAAAATCAACCATCTAATAATGCGGGAATTTACATCTGGTTTGTTCATTAAATATCTAATTACAGCATGATCAATGTGCACAAAGGTTTGATAGCATGTGATATAAAGTATGAATTTTTTTAAGGAATGTATGATAGCTAGGATTTCCTTCTCGGTCACTGTATAGTTTAACTCTGCCTTTGACAAGTTTTTTCTTATAAAGTATATGGCATAAGGTAACTTTTCATCAATTTGTCCTAAGGTTGCTCCTATTGCTTTGTTTGAGGCATCTGTATGAATGTGAAATTGCAAGGCCCAATTTGGGCCTCTGAGAACTGGGGCAATCACTAACTTGCTCTTTAAGGTATCTAGGGCTTCTTGACAGTTTCTGACCATATGAACTCAACATCTTTGCCTAAGAGGCCAAACAAAGGAGAGGCTAGCTTGCTAAAATATTTAATGAATCTTCTGTAATATCTGACTAAGCCCAGGAAACTTCTAACAACTCTCACCTTTTGAGGAGGTGGGACCCTTTGGATGATGGCAATTTTGTTGGGGTCCACCTGCAGTCCTTGTTGAGATATTGCATGACCTAGCACAATCCCTTCAGTCATCAGGAATTCACATTTTTCCGGACTGAGTGATAGGTTCATCTCAACACACTTATCTAGAACTTTTCCCTGGTTACATAAAGCTTCCTGAAAGTCAGAGCCATAAGGAGTAAAATCATCCATGTATATTTCTACTGCATCATGAACCAGTTCAGAAAATATACTCAATACCGCTCTTTGGAAAGTGGTTGGAGCATTGTACAAACCAAAAGGAAGGACCCGATATGAAAAAGTAACCCAAGGACAATTGAAAGTGGTCTTATCTTGGTCTTCCGGGCTGATTTGAATCTGATTGTACCTGATAAACCCATCTAGGAAAGAGAAAAACATTTTCCCTGCCAGACTGTCTAACACTGGATCTATGAAAGGTAAAGGAAAATTGTCCTTTTTAGTTGCTTTTTTCAAATTCCCGATATTTGACAAAGATTCTCCACTTACCCTTTTTCTTTGGCACTAGCACCAAAGGAGAGACCCATTCACTATCAGATATGGGATAGATGAATCCTACATCAAGTAATTTCTGCAGTTCTTCCTTAATAATTTCTGTTGGGTTCATCCTCTTTTGAGGCTACCTGACTAGTTTGCAATCTTCCTTGATGTATATATGATGAGTACATACTAAAGGGTGCACTCCCTTCATCTCCTTATAACTCCAGGTGAAGGCATCTAGATGTTTTCTCGGGAGGCTGCATAGCTCCTTCTCTTGGGAATTAGATAGGGATGGATTGATTTTCAATGTTCTTTCTGGGCCGAAATCTATACTTTTGACACGGGGAGAAGTAGGATCAGCCACACAGAGATCAGTTGAGGGGTGGTTTTGGGTTTCTCTTACTATGTCTTCTAATGGGAATACACTAGGAGGTGGATTCTGAATCAAAGTTTCAATCATATCATCCTCATCTTGCGGTTTTCCTCCCATGACGATTTCCAATGCACAAAGCAGTGCAAAATAAACTTCATCCTCATCCTCCTCCTCCAACTAGAGAGGTAGATCATGTTCTATCAAGGGTTGGGCAGGAGGATATAAGGTTAATTGCTTGGACATATGCCCGTTCTTGATGGTCCTGTTCGCAGCTCGGCAGCTGATGTAGGCATCGACTGTAGCCAACCAAGGTCTTCCTAGAATGAGAGGATACCCAGTGAGCTTTGTCTTTGGCTGAAAAACTAAGAAATTAGCAGGGTACTCCCAAGAATCAATGGGGACCATCACATCTTCCACAATCCCCTCAGGGGTCACGATGGAGCGGTTTGCTAGCTGAAACATTGTTGTGGTCTTCCTCAAGGAGCCCTGGAGGTTAAGTTTGAGCATTGTGTCCTTCATCATCACATTAATGGGCAACTCCCAAGTCAATCAAGGTATGTAGGACCATTGTGCCATTGATCTGGACATCAACTACTGGACTTCCAACATCCAGATATTTTGGACAGATTATCTGCCCCAAAATCAAGTCGGATAGTTGTCCTATGACATTGATGGTTGGGGCATCTCTCTTGTGCCTTCCTGGATGCCTAAATCACTTGTCTTTGATCAACTTATTGTAGATAGGCACATCTTTTATGGTTTGGAGAAGTGGTATCTTCACACATAAATGTTTCAATTCTCCCAAGAGTTTATTCTCTTCTGAGGTACGCTAGATTGTCATAGATAATCTCTTACGAAACATTGGATTTGCTTTAGGTTCACTTTCCTCTTTATCTTCCTCAGCCTCCCTGGGTGGAGGCTGGCTATCTAGGAGAACCTTCCCAGATCGCAAGTTGATTTCTTGAATCTCCACAGCATAAGTTGGGCATGATGGTTCCCCATTATACACTTGCTAAGCTTGTCTGTTGTTCAGATTCGGATTTGGCTGGGTAGGCATTTGGGGTTGCCTTGGTGGAGTAGAAGGTAACAGTTGTGGTTGCGCAGGTGGTGGAGGCATAAGAGTGGGAAGAGAGTTGTATTGGGGCCTCCACCCCTGATGAGATGCATTCCACTAAGGTTATGACTGAGCATAGGATTGAAGTGAATGTGTGGCTGGTTGGGCATGATATTGAGATGTGAAGGACCAAGGAGGTGGTGTGGACCAAGAAGGATGAGCAGGGGGACCCCAAGAAGGTATGGAGGGAGCTTGGTTGGGGTTCTAATATGCCTGAGATTTCCTTTGCATCCCCTGCTGGTATGGTCTAAGTCCATGAGGCCTCCTTTGGTTTATGTAATAGATTTGTTCAGTGACTCCTTTAGCCCCTTGGTATACAACTTTAAGTCCGGGCAAGGAAGGGAACTTATCTGTAGAATGATTTTCTTCACAGACTGAACAAACCTTTATAGAGTTCAATGGGCATTCATTCCTAGGATGCCTCCTAGTGCATCTAGGGAAACAAAATGGCCAAAGCCCTCTCTACTTCCACTTGTTTTATTTTGATACATAAGGTATCCATTTGCATGGTAAGATTCTGCAACATCTCACTCTTAAAATCTTCCAACATGTTTCCAATTTCACCTTTAATGGATGAATTGGAAGAGGAGGTATTGGCTATGGGTTAACTCCCCCTACCTTTCTTTCTGGCTGCTCTAGAATGGTTTCTAAAAACAATCGTTATGTCCTCATAGGATAGTTGGTAAATGTATCCCCCGGCCAGTAGATGGAGGCTATCTAAAAGGCCTTCCCAAATTCCCCTGAGTAGGACCAACTCCAAAGACTCAGGGTCAAGTGTACACCCGGCCCTTTTGTAATTGAGTTGGAACCTTTCTTCATAGTCCTCCAGTGACTCATCACTTCCTATGGTCATTTATAAGATTCCGTCTTTAGTATATTTTGACCTACAATAGTCTTGATACTTGTTAGTAAAGGCCTACTACATCTGAGCCCAAGTTGTGATGCTAATTCTAGGTAATCCCATGAACTAGCGCAGTGTTGCATCCTTGAGAGTAGAAGGGAACAGTTTCAACTTTTGCTCATCTTCTGCATGGTCATAAGTTTGAAAAATGACAACAAACTCGAACAAGAAGGTGTCAGGATATTATGTAGTCAAACCATGGAAATGAGGTAGGGCTGAAGGGCTTATATTCTTCATTTTGGTGTCCCCATTGGTCTCGCGAATGGGAAAGGTACCCTCTATTCTTTCTCCATTTCCCTTAGCTATTTTCAACCATTGGTTTCAGAGGAATGTTTTCTTCCTCTTCTTCCGCTATAGGTTCTTCAAATATGTTTGGTTGTTCACCTAAGGGTTATTCTTGATCACATCCATTGAAGAAGAGAGAAGGTTGGCTGGTGAAGCAATGGGGGTGTTGGGAAAAATTTTTCCTGAGTTATCTCTATTCCTACGAGGCATGAAAGGAAATCTTTTTGGTTGGTTTTTTTCTTTTCCCCACACTGATAATACCTGCAGAAATTGAAATTGTGATTGAACAAAACAAATTGCAGCTAGTTGAAATGGAAATTTGCAGAATTGAAAAGGAAAGCAAGGAAATGCAGAACTTGAAAGGAAAGAAATGACTAGTCTACTTTTGCCGAAATGAAATTTGCATAATTGGGAAGGAAAGGAAAGAAATGTAGAACTTGAAAGAAAAGAAATGACTAGTCTACTTTTGCTGAAATAAAATATTAACAGATGTGGCAATAGGAAATAGAAGAAAGCAGTAATCACATAATACTCTAATGCTTCCCCGAAAATGGTGCCAAAAAGTGGTGAGCACCAATATTGCAACAATAATGCTGCAACTCCTGGGTTGCCTACTTTACACTTATCAACCCGGTAGTTCGTAACAAACTTGGAAGTGTCAATGTTGTATGCACAAGTACTAGTTGTCACTGCAGGTTGTCACTTGGTCAGCTGGCACAAGATCACTAGGAGCTCAAGCCAACTTCTATGGATTCTATAAGAAGCTCTATATGTGATGAAAGGAAAGAAATATTACTTTACAGATGCTATTCTAACTGCAGAAAGGAGAAAGACTAAAATGTAAATCAAACCTAATAAACCCTAATTAACCAACTAATTCTACTTTTGCATAAAGAACTATGAAAACCATGAAAGGAATTACATTACCTACTCAAGGAAGTAAACAACATCTAACTGTGCTCTATTTGGAAGTAAATAAGTAAAAAACATGTTTTTGGATTTTTATGTATTTTTTTGTGAATTTAACATGCATGTAATTTATTGTGTGTGAATGTGGTAGCAAATAGGTGGTGTTGAAGGGTGGTTTTGTGACTTGAGAGGATGTAGGATGGTGTGGATGGGTCCTAGGAGGTCTCAGGTGGCCTTCTAGAGGCTTTTCCTACACTCGGCCTTCAAAAGAAAGCCTACAGGAGGATACAGGAAATCTACAGGAGGAAAACAGGGAAACTACAAGAGGCCTACAGAAGGAGGCTGAGAGCAATTTTCACTATTTTGAGGGTGTGAGAGTGGGTGAAAAAGGTGGATGAAGGTTGGAATGAGGTGTTAGGGTGCCTAAGGTCTACCATGAATCACCAGGAGAGAGAAAAATGATTGGGTTTGCTCAAGGAGAGAGGAAGAGGTTCTATGGAAAAATGCAGGAAACTAGGGAAAAATTGAGGTGAGATTTGGGAGACCTATAGGGCATGGATCAGATTGAGAGTGTGATTTTTTATAAGCTATCATACTGCTGGAAGAGATCTGCTGCATAGAAACTGACAGTCAACCAAGGAAATCAAGCAACAAGTGAAATGAATGCATTTAGGAAAAACAAAGTTTTGCATAAAAATGGTCTAAACTATGATCTGTGAAAGGAAATGCTAAGAAATGCTATATGGAAGGAAAGAATGAAAGAATAAGATTGCAAATCAGGAAGTGAGCATGATGAATAATATCTAAAGCAAAGCAAAGCTAGACTATTAACCTACTAAAAAGCTGCAAACACTAGAAGTCCTATGAAGGAGGAAACTCTGTGTTTTTGGGTAGCAAGAGAGTCTTTGCCTCAAATTATCGTCCTAGAGGGAAGAAGAGAGGCCAAGGCACTATTGCTAGCCTTTTAAATATTTTCTGATCGCTGCTTAACCTGCTACAGAAAGCACAAATGGAAGCAAACTACTAAATAATCAAAAGAAACCTATTATTAGCCATACAAGAAATACATCTAACAACAAACTAATCTACAAACTGAAACAAAGCATACAAATACAAGTAAAGAGGAGATTTCCTACTTGGATTGGGCCCTAACCCAATAGCTTCAACCCTCTGAGGTAACCCAGTGCTAGCTCAAAAAGTATTCCATCTTTATTTTCAAAATAATAGCAAGATTGCATGAACTGTCACAAAATAATAAGCTTGAAATTTGAGCAGAGTTTACATAAGAAAAAAAATCTGACCCTAGTGAGGTCCTAGGCCTCCCTATTTATACAAATGAAGCTACCAACAACTTCCTTAAAATCATGGAGGCTTGGCTCCCAAAACTCGAGATAATCATCAGTCATCCTCCACTTGCTCGGCTTCCTTCTAATGCATTATTTGGCTGCTTGTACTATGAGCTGAATGAAGGGGAATTCAAAGTGAGGAGCAATAAATGAGGGGGATTCCATCCTATAAGTCCTCTCCTCTATCCACTTCGAGTTATTACTACCATTTTTCTACTGGATCCTTGAATTTGACATCAAAATCCATCAATAATCTTTATTAAATACATGTTAGACCACATGGCACAATAACTAACTCAACTCACTCTATAAGCATAAATATAATCAAAAAATCATATAATAAGATAAGGGAATGGTTGATTTGACTAGGTTAGGAGGTAAAATGAGCCCATATAATTACCCATTTATGAGGCTCATCAAATATCCCAATGCTTTTCATTCCAATGGGTGGTGCTAATGTTGTACTAGGAGTCCAATGGCTACAATCCTTGGGTACAATAGCTTTTAATTTTCAAGAAATTTTCATGAAATTCTCTTCAGAAGGAAAGGAAGTTGAATTAAGGGGTATCGTAGGGAAACCAAGAAAGATAATCATCTCTAACGGAATGAAAAATCTTCTAAATAAAGAACAATGAGGCATAATTGCACAATTATGTTCACTAGAGATTCCCACATCGAAATCATCCATTTCTCTAGATCTCCAAAAAGTATTGGACAATCATTCCAAGGTATTTGAGAATCCCAAAGGCGCCCCACCTATTCGTGATCATGATCATGCTATTAATTTTATTCCAGGAAGTGTTCTCCAAACATTAGGCCTTACAGATATCACTATGTCCAAACGTGTGAAATTGAACGTATGGTTATATAAATGCTAGGGGCTGGTATAATTCAACCTACTCAAAGTTATTTCTCTACTCCAGTAGTATTGGTTCATAAGAAGGATGGATCATTACACATGTGTCTAAATTATAGGGAGGTCAACAAGCTCACTATTAAAGATAAATTTCCCATTCCTGTCATTGATGAATTATTGGATGAATTGCATGGATAAATTTACTTCACCAAGTTGGATCTTCGTTCAGGATATCATTAAATCAGAATGAAGACTGAAGACATTCCAAAAACAATTTAGAACTCATGGGGTCATTATGAATTTTTGGTCATGCCTTTTGGCCTTACTAATGCACCTTCTACATTTCAAGGTTTGATGAATTCAATTTTCAAACCCTTCCTTAGAAAATTTGTGTTAGTATTTTTTGATGATATACTAATCTACAACAAGTCTTGGAAGGATCATGGCCAACATGTTGACATGGTGCTCAAACTATTGGAGGAGAAACAATTATATGCAAAAATCTCTAAATTTTCTTTGGAGTACAAGAGGTGGAATATCTAGTTCATATTGTATCTCATGAAGGTGTTAAGGTAAACCCTAGAAAAATTAAAACCATTAAGGAATGGAAAATCCCCACATCCATAAATCATCTACGAGGATTTCTTGAGTTGACAGGGTATTATCGCAAGTTTGTTAAGAATTATGGGAGAATAGCAATACCTCTAGCAAAATTATTGAAGAAATATGAATTTTCATGGACTCCAGAAGCAAGGAAGGCCTTTGAACATATTAAAGAGGCAATGTGCCAAGCACCAGCCTTAGCTACACCGGACTTCACAAAAACATTTATTGTGGAATGTGATGCCTCAGGAAATGGAATTGGTGTTGTTTTAATGCAAGAAGAAAGACCCATTTCTTTCGAAAGTCATCCAATCAAAGGAAAATATTTACACACAACTATTTATGAGAAGGAAATGTTGGCAATACTACATGCACTTAAGAAATGACAACCCTACCTAATGGGAAGACAGTTCAAGGTAAATACAGATCATGATAGTCTTAAATACTTTTTATAACAAAGATTATCTTCAGAAGAGCAACAAAAATGGGTCACAAAGATGTTGGGTTATGACTTTGAAATCATCTATAAAAAGGGGAAGAAAAATGTTGTGGCAGATGCACTCTGAAGAAAGGATGAGGATGTGGAAGCATTTCTTTGCGCCATTTCTATTATCCAACTAGATTGGATAAATGAAGCAAGGGAAGAATGGAAGAATGATAAGGAAGTGTGGGCACTCATTCAAAAGATACAACAAGATCCCAGTACATTTGTTACATTTAGCTGGAAAAATGATTCGTTATGATACAAGGATCGGTTATACCTATGTAAGAATTCCCAACTCAAACAAGAGATTCTTAGGGAATTGCACACCTCTCCCTTAGGAGGGCACTCAAGATTTCTAAAAACCTACCACAAAGTAAAGAAGGAATTTTTTTGGGATGGCATTAAATCAGATATTCAAAAGTTTGTGGCAGAATTTTTGCTTTGCCAACAAAATAAAGTTGAAGCAATTAAGACCCCATGACTATTACAACCTTTATCCATTCCAAGCCAACATTAGGAGGAGGTTCCAATGGATTTTATCATAGGTTTACCCAAGTCCAAAGGAAAGAGTGTTATCATGGTGGTAGCTGAAAAACTTACCAAGTATGCACATTTTTGTGCATTATCTCATCCATTTAAAGCAAGTACAGTTTCTATTGCATTTATGGAAACAATTCAAAATATACATGGAAACCCAAAGATTATTATAAGCGATAGAGATCCCATTTTCACTGGAAATTTTTGGACAAAATTATTTTCTTTTCTTGGTACTCAACTAGCTCATAGCTCATCTTATCATCCTCAATCTAATGGAAAAACTGAGATAGTAAACAAATGTTTGGAAGGATATCTTCATTGATTTTTATTTGATAAATAGATATAATGGGTCAAATGGTTGCCTTTGGTTGAATGGTGGTACAACACTTCCTTCCATATTGCAACAAAAATGACACCATTTATGGCACTTTATGGATATCATCCACCATCCATCACATCATATTTAAGAGAAAATTCTAAGGTTCAAGTAGTGGAAGATCACATCGAGAATCAACAACAAGTTCTCCAACTCTTAAAGGATAACCTTACCTTGGTGCAAAATAGAATGAAATAACAGACATATCAACATCGCAACGAAAGAAGTTTTGATGTAGGTGATTGGGTATTCCTATGGCTACAACCATATAAACAAAGGTCCCTCAAGCAAGCTAAGAAGGATAATACATTATCACCAAAGTATTATGGTCCATACAAGGTGTTGCAAAAGATAGGTATTATAGCATACAAATTGGAACTTCCTACAGCTTCCTGAGTGCACCCAGTTTTCCATGTTTAATGCTTAAAGAAGGTTACAGGTGACAAAATTCCAGTTCAAACAATATTTCCAGAACTTGATGAGGAAGGAAAAATCATATTGTAACTTGAAGCAGTCAAAGAAACAAGAACTCGACAACTACAAAATCGATCAATTTCAGAGTATCTCATCAAGTGGAAGAACTTACTCGTTGAAAATTCCACATGGGAGGATGAGAATTTTATACAGAAGCACCCAGAACTACTCAAGAATTGAGGACAACACTTTTTTGAAGGAGAGGGGCATGTTAGGTCCCTATAATGCTAGTGATTACCCCATTACTATTGTCACTGTATCCCTTATTGTTATTGTTGTGCCCCTATTGTCCCCATATTGTTATTATTGTGCCCCATAGAATCCCACTATTGTTATTTTTGTACCTTTATAGTATTATTGTTAAGTCGGCTTGGTTATATTGTGTCCCATTAAACTCCTATATATAGAAAAGAGGTTTTGTCATTTGAATAATCTAAGAATTGTTCATTTGTGTAATGTAAAGGAGGTTGCCCCCTTGTAGAGGTTGAATTCTAAGGTGTTGATCTATCTTTTCTATCTTTTGGTGAGCTGGTTTCCTAACATAAAAAATTTCATGTCCTCGACATTTATTCTATAATTTTATTGTTTTATTGTCGAATCCTTTATATGAGTCGTATTTGAGTCTCAAAACCCTCCCATACTGGCAACAAGCTTGAGATTGGTGCAAATAATGAGCTTCTCTTGGTTTCAAGAATAATATAATATTCTCTACTAGACATGGCCAACCAAGTGAAGGTGAAAGCTTATATGGCCCCATATGGCCACTCACCCACATTACTTTAAATATTCCCAATACCCAATTTATCTACTATAAACTATTTGAAAGAAACATAATAAGAATCAAGAATATATAAAAATATCGATATGTGTGTTGTAACTTATTTGACTATGGTAATATAAATTCACATAAAAATATAGTACAACATAAAAAATCACTAGTTAGTGTAAAGAATATTAATAATAAATATTGCATTCTTATTTTACACATCAATTAACACTGAAAAAAGGGAAAAAAATCAACCTTTCATGTGATGAAACATATTACATTATACTTTAGGATCTATGTCATAGAAGTGTTTGAAAAACCATTCAAAAAATTTAAGTTCACCAACAATAATGTAGTAAAGAGAATATTTTCTCTTGATCCTTCGTAAAGTGGTGTCCCTACTTATCTAGCACAAGTTCATCACAAATAACATCATTGTTCTCATCACTGAACAAGTCTTGGATCAATTCGTTTGTCCCATCATCTTGAACTATGTTACTATTTTCATCTTCTTCCATATGATCATTATCTTTATCTTCAATATTCAATCCATTTTCATCAACTTATATAACATCAGTTTTAGTGTTACTACTTGGTGCATTTGGATCACAGTACCTAGGGGCCCACCTTGAATTTATAATTATTACAAACACTCACATGAAATTAGTTTGCAGAAAAAATATTATAACATTAATTTTTTTTAGAAATACAATTAATATAAAGAAAAAATATAACATGATTCATATATAGCTTACTACCGGATGATATTTGTTCCCCTCTTCTATATGTCCATTCTTCCTACAATGTCTATCAATTGTAACATATGAAATTCTTCATGAACGTGTGAACCTACAAAGAGTGAAAGGGAAATAACATTTCCCATCATCGACCCTTGGCTGATTAGATTCCCATATAATGTTTTTTGAAATTCTTCCCAACCACAAAAAAATTATGTGATTATTATGTTATAAAACAGAGTGGTTGCGTAACTAGATCTAATATTATCTTTTTGCAATGCAATATATATATATATATATATATAATATTATATATTATAATTTTTCCTATGCCTTTAATATATACTTGTAGGTATTAAAGGGAATTTATAATATATATTATGTTAATATAATACTTAATGTTATTCACCATTAATATTAGTTTTATAAATCAAAATTTGTTTTCCTTATGCCAATAATATATAAAACAAAATATTGGGGTGGTAAGAGTGGGAGGGGTTATCTTTCGCCTTGATAAAGAAAGGGACATTGATTTTTCTCAGGGATTAGGGGCTTCAACTAATAACTAGGTGGAATACTTAGGATTATGGTAAGGACTAGAATTGGCATTGACTAGATGTATTAATCATTTAATGGTCTTTTGGGATTCAATGATTGTTATCCACCAGGTGCAAAAACTCAAGTAGACTTTCGATAAGTTCCAAGCTCCTATTCTGCACATAATAAATCTATAGATTTCAAGGTTTGAAAAAAATCAATTTTTTGCAGGGGTGATAGGAGTGGGAGGGGTGATTCTTGGCCCCAAAGGACAAATAGTGATACAATTCACATGGTGATTGGGAGTGGAAACACATAATTGAGATGATTTCCTTGCACTCTGGCAAGGTCTACACCTAGCAATCATCTAGAAAATTCAAGAAATCATGATTTCTGGTGACTCAATGATTGTTATCCAGTGGATGTGGGAGGTTTATTGTCACTCTAAAGAACCCTATTCTCCTCTATAGGCAAGGATTCTCCTTCAAATTCAACAATTTGAAAAGGTTGAAATTTTGTATGTGCTAAGAAATTTAATTTATTCAGCAAATGTTTTAGCAAATAGTGGAACAAGGATTCAACAAGGAACATTGGAAATCAACCATAATAAAAAAAAGTAATTCTCCTCTGCCATGAAAATACAAAAGCGCATAATAGAATCAATGCTTATAGGCAACGAATGAACAACAAGGAGGAATATTGAAGTTGTTATGAGGTACAATATTGGACAACACTCAAGCTCTCGAGATTGCAGGCATCAAATGAGTTGGCTGTCGTCTTTTGAGGAGAGGTCTAGTTCCTTTTTCAAGGTACACACCTATCATTTCCTCACCACCACTTGGACAATGATCTAGCCCCTGTGCCACATCGCTTATCTCCAACTTGATGTTGGGTTGACGTTAATTATAAATTAAATTTTAAATCATTTAATTCACATGCAACTAGAGTCTCATCTGGACAATTGTTGTAGCAAGTGGGTTTTCTAGAAAAGTTCCACTTGCGGTTTAGCTTGAATCCTCCTGGTTTTCTTTCAATGGAGGAGGCCTTAGTACTGAAAGGATTAATGGTTTTTTATATGGGAGAACTATATAAAATTTGTGCTTATAATTCTGTTATTTATATTCCCTCTGGGCCTTAGTGCAACACAAGCTTCTCTCATCTTCGCCATTTCGTAGTCTACTCTGTTAAGATTTTTCGGTTTTCTAATTTAGTCATGGATATAGGTGGTGCTTCTTCTAGGGAGTCTAACTCGGTGAACATGAATTTCATCCTAGTTAAGGTCCTAGCGATGATGTAAATATAAAATTAGGGTGTAAACAAAGGAACGAGGCAAAGGAGAAGGCGTGTAACTCACTACAAATGATTGTTGATTTGCAACTTGAGTTAAGGAAGGCTAAGATTGATAGGATCCAACGTGAATTCAGGATGGAGTTAACGAAATTACACTACAATATGGAGGAGATCAAGGAACTGTACATTGCCAATTTGCAGCTCACACCATAAGACTCCAAGTCAGAGGAGGCATCGACGAAGAATAGTGTAATGTCAACTCGACTTCTTGGCCATTCAGATTGACTAGTCTCGGTGCTAGATCATTCTATTAATTTTTATTTTACATGAAATGAACATATAGGTTTATTTTAGGTGCTTTTGTTAGGATATATAGTAGACATCCCTTTCAAATTATGGGGAAAATATGTCGTAAGATTAAACTACATGTATCTTGGATTTCAAAATCCATAATTTTAATGGATATTGATGAATTTTGTAATGGTTTTGCCCCAAACTCCAAATTTTTCTTTTTTAGTAGAGAAAAATATACCCATTTCTTTGAAAATAAATTTGAATTTTTCCATGTGAAACACCATCTAAACTCTAAGGTGAATTCTTTGGCTAACAAAGGTGTGGCTTTGGAGCAAGGGGTGATGGTTTTTGATGACATGGACCTTAGCATAAAACATTTTACATGAAATCCAAAGACATAACACAATTGATGGTGATTATTAATGAATTAATAGTTCAAATCAATACATGGGATGCCACCAGACCTATTGTCAGACAACACTTTGGTCATTTGTTTTTTGAATTTATTTCTCCCTTTCCTCAATGTAGATTATATATTGCTGAAGGGTGGGTTCAAGCCTCCACCTGGAGTGCTGATCTCATAATTATTACCACTTTAGAGGATAGATGGGGGTATGCAATGCAACTAGAATTAACATCTAAATTCATAGAAATCTCATCACTCCATTCGATTTGCAGTTCACATGCTTTCTATCTCTGTTTTCCTTCAAGATTGTTTCCAATTATAACATGAATCAATTTGAATTGGATATTTATTTTCAACCTCTGCATGTGAGTTTGATTGGTATTAAAGGTGGGAATGGACTTGAAGAATTAAGGCCATCAACTTAGGAAGGTTATAAAGAGCGACGATGTCAATATGTCAGTGTCGAACTAAAAGTCCAGTCCCTAGAGTGCCAAGGAGTAGAGCTTATTTGGTGTTTAGAATTGCCCATGGATATTCAGTCCAATGTCAATGCAGATGAAACCAATATTCAACTAACTCAAATATAAACATTTTTATAATTTCTCATCACCCTAGCATCCCAAATTGTAGAAATAAAATTGTTTGAATTTGGTGCCCAGTTTGGGCTCATGTCCTAGAATCTTAATTTGTTGGAGATGAAGTTGAAACAATTACAATTTAAGGTTGAAATTATGAGCTTTTTCATAGCTAATCCAGTGCAAGATACAATGGACCGAGGCATGGGGGTTGAAAGTGATGAATCAAAAGAATTTGAAGCTTACAAGGAGGAAACTTTAGGCTCACATAATTAATTAGAGGATGATTGAGATACAACATCAAAGGCACAATCTCCCCAACAAAAATATGAACTCTCAGGATTTGAGGACATGAATACTACTGAGAATAATGTTGAAGGCTATTTTTGCACTCTTTAGCTTCTATGTTTTGTTGATATACAGTAATTCTAGGTGGGAAGTTGTCTAAGGACAATTTATTTGGTATATACGAATATGGACTTGGTGCAATTTGATCCTTTTTAACGGTGTAGTAGAAGTACTAAATGATGATGTAAAAGGTTATGGAATGGTAAGTGCTAGAAAAAGTCATGACACATCAATGAACTCCTTAGTTGGATATGGTTCAAGAAGCTGTAATTTAATATCCTCTGTTATATCATTTTCTTCTTTGGTTCTAAGTTTCATACTGGGAGTTTTCAACGGGTACTGGTTTGTTGAAAAATGGGGAGGCTTTAACTGTCTGTGAAATTTTTTGGCTTCTTATTTATTTAATTATTCTCTTCTTCATCAAACAATTATCAAAATGTAAACATGAATATCACAATAAGAAACAAAGTACACAAGCTATAGGCTCCAAGCAAGGGAAAAACCCCTCCAAGGGGAAAACCCAGAAAATTCTCTTCTTATAGAATTAGATCAAATGAGATATCCAAGACCCATAACCACATAAAACTTCCACCTCTAGATGCCAAGTCAAGCCTTCCTTTTTTCCAATAGATCCATTAGCAAGATACCAACAACAAGAGATATATCAAAACAAATATTCCACAAATTTTAGCTCAAGAATAAATCCTCTCTTTGAAACATCAACCCTCTCATTCTTCTCTGCACTTTCTACGATATTTCAGAACATAATGCATCAAGTTCATGTGTCCAAATGAGCTCCATCTTCATTCTATTTATATAGTTCATAGGGGTGCAAATAGACATTTCCATTGGGAAAGGATGACTTGACATGTAGGCCGACTTTGCACCTAGAGGGGTTTCTAACCCAAAATTACATATTTAATTTTTTTTTTCCTTTTTATTTACAATAGGTCCAAACATGAATTTGAATCTTTGAATAAAAAACCTAGAAGCATGAGTAACATGCTTGTCTAGAAGAATAATAATAAATTTTCCTTTTGTTTTATTTTGTATTTTACATAAAGTACATAATAGTACAAATTGTGAAGACTTAAACTAGTTACATTATCCAACTTGGTTTTGACAAATTTAACTGAAGTGAAAAGGAGAAATTTTTCTCTCTTCATCAAGCTTTCCTTGGATGATTTTTTGTTCTTCTGGTCGGTTGTGATTAGGTACTTATTAAAACATGCTTTATTTCATGATTGTTTGTTGCATCAAAACCTAGGTCTGTCTATGAGGTTATTATTTTGGTTCTCTTTAAGGACCAGTTGAAGATTTTTAATCTCCATTGTCAACAAAAGTAGATAATGACTTCAATTTTACTAATTCACTCAATGAAACCTAAATGTTTGAGTAAGGGGGAATTTTATGTGGAACCATAATTTGGCCACGTTGAAATGATTGTGACATAATTATCATCTTAGGTGGCTACGATTTTGATTCATAAAGTTGACACTGATTCTTTTTTTTCATCATGTTGTACGTGTTTCCTGTAGGAAATCCTTGGCTGAAAAAACTACGCAAGCAAACCAACTCAACCATCCTTTAGGTTCAAGCTGGCCCTTGAACCAGAGGGGGCTCCCTTAGTTGTTACGAGGCTTTATTTAACGTTGTTCACCTATCACTGAACATTAGCCTTTGAATTACAATGCCCAAATTTATGGTTTTAATTGGGGGTGGTTGGCGATCAATGACAATCCCTATTCATGATTAAAGGCCTCTCTCACATGGTTCCTTCTCAAAGTGTTAGCTTCCAGTGTGACATAATGACTTATCTTTTCAAGGATTATGATAGAAGAATGTAAGAAGATTCCTAATAATTGAGTAGTCAGGCTGACTACTTAACAACTAGGGAAATTTGGATGCATGTAGAAGATTTCTACAACCCAACAAAACATATTTAGGAGAAGATAGAAGGACAAACAATAATCAGTTCAAAGAAGAGCTAACTTAGACATACAATCCAATATACTAATCTCTTTAAACGATTATTAATTTGCAAGGGATTTTAGAGAGATTGAAACTCAATCTATTCTTCCCCAGATCTTCTATAATACTTTGAACATGTGCAGAAAACAAGTTATGGAAAAACTAGAAAGACATACTAGAAACACAAATTATGTCATAAACTGGAGCTGGAAGGCTTTCATTAGAAATCCTATAATAGAAGCTATTACAAAGTCAAGAGTCTTGGCATCAAAATCCAACCCTATTTATCACAAATGAAATAATATATATAGACAAGATCTCTCCTAACTATTACAATAATTATGGAATAAAATCTCAACAATGTATCAAAATAAATCATATCTCTTGATTAGTTGCAGGAAATATGGAATTGTTGCAAGTCTTCTGCCTTCAATTCTGGAATTTTTTTTTATTGGCATTGATTTTCCTCCTTAAAATTTGGATTTGATCCTTTGATTAGTGAAACTTTTCTCATAAAATGGGTTACTTAGTATTTGAATACTAAAGGACTACCTGAAAATATTGGATATGTTCAACTGATCTCTCGAATGCTTTTGAAACACTTCACCTTTGTTTATTAGTCTTCCAGGAATTTTGAGATTTTTTAATCACACAGTATTTTTCCATCTGTCTTTTGATACTCCAACACTACCTTAAAATTGTCATGACAATCTTTAACCAATCTGCACTTATTTCTAACGAATTCCATTATTGCTGGAATTGATTTAGATAAGGCTGGTCTTTTTTCTTGAAAATTGAATCTGCCCGGTGTTGACCTTTGGCTTCCATTTCATCACTAGCCACTTCGTTTTTCATCTCTTCCCTCTATATATATAGCAAGAATTGTGCTGCATTCAATACATTACTGATAGAAAATTATCAAATACCATCCTAAGGCGAGTTCTTATGTCTTAAAATACACACTCAAGCCTAAAGCATGCGAATGAAAAACATGAACATTGTTGGCTTGATATTTGTGAAGATGGACCCCAATTTATCAATGACAGAAATGACATGATGAAAAATATTCTTGAAATGATCACAACCAATATGATGCCCATCATTTGTAATAAATCTCGTAGAGCATGCCAATGTTTCTTGCTGCAATAAGATTTATGTTGCATTGGACCTTTTTGTCTTGATTTTGTCTTCTTTCCATTTTTTGGAATGACACCTATCAGTATGGTCACCAACTGAAAATTGAACTAGGGACCCTTGCCTCGAATGCTTTCAATACAATTGAATTCTTCAACCTCTTCTCAAATGAAGTCTGGATCAGTTTAAAATTTGATGTAAAACAAAGTCATGTAATTGCACTCTTCACAAGGTTTATGCATGTAACATGAACCTCTCATATTGCCCAACAATGATGAAAAAATCAATTGTTTTACATATGACTCTGTTCCCATCATCTTGAATATGATTCTAAAATTGACCTCAACAGAAGACACAACCTTGTCTTATATGATTCAACATAAATTACTTTTTCATCAAAGAATTCTTTCATTTAAAATTGAAAGATTTAAACAGTTCAAAATCCTCAAGAGAAAAAAATATTGCGATCTTCATTTTCTAAGACAGTTGTTTGGAGACTAAGAAAACACTTCAACATAATTCAACCCGCATCTCAAGGATTCTATTGGAAGATGAAATATAATTTGAAACTGTAGTTCAAGAATATGTCCACTAAACAAAATTCTCCATCTTATCGGTGCATGTTTCAGATTACGATGGGATCGTCAATTGCCTAAGAAACTTACAAGATTTTTGTTGTAGTGATGGTACCCTACAAGAAGAAACAACATCCAAAGACCTCTGAACCGGTTGCCCATAGGCACCTTTCATGTGTTGGAACCTAAGAATCACTTCTAGTAGATCCACACACTTTTCAGAGAAAGTATGAGAATCCAAGTGTACCAATGGAAATAATTGATCAATGACTTTTCATTTATACAATATCTGTATACCATCCTCTAAAAATAATGTCTCCAAAGCTTTTAACCCAGCTAAAACAACTTCTAGGTTTTGGTTCTTCAGGATCTCCACAATATCAGGAACAACTACAGCCTCAACAATGTAGTCCGTTAACCTACATTTTCCTTTATGAAGTTTGCAGTTTAGAGAAGTTTTCCTAGAAACCTTGAAACCCCATTTGTGAGGTTCTCTATTTAGCTTTGTGATGCTCCTAGAAATGTTTTCCAAGATCCTGCATGCCCAAATTTTTGCTAGTGCAGTCTCAACCTTTAACACTTATCTAAGAGATAAAAATAGATCTAATTCAATCAAGGACCGCTGAGATTGGACATCACTCGAATTAGTAAACCTCACTAAAGTCCCTAGAGAATTCACTTGGCCTTCAAGATTTTTCCTAGAAACCATCTTTACCAAAGCTGGAAGCACATCTTTAGTAGTCATAAGCCTGCATAAGTGCTTTCAAATAGTCATGATCATTCATTACAAAATATATCACATTTTACATCCTTTCAGCACAAGTTGAATACTAATTCTATCATATGATCCCGCAACCGTGGCGTTCCAATTTTGATATAACCCAAAAATGTTTGAATGGAACGATCATTCTCCTCGATCGATTCGATTACTTCATTGGCAACTGAAATTTATGTCAAATGTAACAACACCTTCACTGTGTTTTTTTTGCAGTGTGTAAATTGGCTATTAGATTCCTCATTACAACTTCCACTATCTTTTGAGATTAAATTAGGGTTTCATCTTCATAAATAAGAAAATATGCCCCATACTTCATGGTTAAATATGCTAAAATAGCTGCAACATTCTTTCTTGTTCATAAATAAAACTCTTTAACCATCAAATCCCTTTTTCTTTGCCTTGTGATGATGGCTTGATACTGTATTCCTTTCATCATGATGGAAATAGTATCATGCATTGGGAACTTTGTCAGTTTTGATGAATTATACGATATTTTGGGTTAGAACCGTATCTTAGAGCCTCGTGTTCTAAGTTTGAAACTATTTCAAGGTGGAATCTCAAGTGGCGATGGATGCTTGTAACCTTGTAATTATTAGCCAGTCGAGTTCGAGCATAGTCCAAAGAATAAACAAAAAGGAGAGAAGATGCATTAGTTGCACCATTGGAGTCCAGGTTGATAGCAAACGAAATGGTTGATATTCAAGACTGAGCCTCCCTTCCTGAACAAGTTTGAGCAAACAGACCATATGCCAACGCAATGACTCAAACCATAAGTGGATTTTGGGGAGGGTCCCATAATGGTAAATGGTTTTAGACCTAAGGGGTCTGGACTCCTCCCACTGATGCCATGTAAGATAAAAATGGTTTTATCAAAACAAGATTTCGAACCCCCCCCGTTGTTAAAGCTTGGATGACCTTGGGGGGTCTGAAATGAAATGAAAACCGTTGATCTATACACACTAATATTTTACCATTGAAAGCTGCTCGATATTTATCCCATGCACTAGCCTTGACTTTCCTATTATATTTTGATTTGATATGCTAATTTGACTTGTATATGACTTATGATTAAAAATATAGCTTTAATTTTAAAGAGATATTTATATAAAAATAATCAAATATATTTGTATAAAAATATCATGTTACTTTAAAATCAAAACTAAAATTTATAAATCATTCAAAAGTATTTAATCAAAATATATCTTAACATTTGGCCAAGAAAGAAATTGACAATTTCTCACTGAAAATTTGTAATTTTCAGTGTACCAAAAATTATGTTACAACACATGATACTCTGTTTGTTCTTGTGTGGTATCTAATTCCAATTACACACAGAGCCGAGATATAGTGAATCCTCTGCATCCCTGGTTTGCGGCCAAAAAAATGTGTAATAATTTTATAGTAAATACAAAAGGAGTCTCCAAACACCAAAAGGAAAGGTTAATATAAACACTATTTGAACATACAATGATTATAACTAGTGTTTGAACATAGGAAGAGATTACACGAGACACAAATTTTAGTGCATAGAGGTTGTCAGTAACATCCATATGGTTTCCTTGATGTAATTTCTTGAATCTGTTTCTAGTCTTCATCTTTGGTTATCAGACTTTAAATTGTCAAGTTACTTGTATTTTTGTGCTCTTTTGTCTTTCAAACACCATTCTATGTGATATATGCATGTAATAGCTTTAAGCTGAATTGAATATTTATTTATTGGTTGCTATAATAGATGGTTATAACATGGTATAACTTCAGAGTGGTAGAAAGAGAGATGTCTAAAATACCAGTCTTCCATGGAAATTAACATGTGGTGAGAAGTGAACATGATTTGAAACTAGTCATGTGAATATTCATTGGTAATACTAAAATCATACACGCTAATTAATTCAACTTTTTGAATTTTTTCTTTGTAGTTTCTACTTGTTTGCAATTTTGTTTTCCACAATTACAAGTTATTATCACAATTCAACATATTTATGGTGCTATTTCCTTCATTGTCATTTTTCTGTCAATGGTAAGGAAATCCCACTTGGATAAGAATTGTGAGGCATTTGGATCATAGGAGAGAACAATAGTGAAGAGAGTAATGACATTGTGGTCAATGAAAACAATGAAGGTGGAGATGGAGATAAGAGTAGGTTTATTTTATTAAAATGTTTGATGAAAATGACAAAGTGAAACGAAAAGGAGAATATTGAGAATTCAACGATAATGGGATGAAGAAACATTCAAACTAGCTGAAGATGAAGATGATAATCATGTGGTAAAACTTTACATTTATTTGATAGTTTGATGTGTGACAATTTAGAAATAGGTTGTGGAGATTTGATTTCATGTGGCAAAGCCTTTGGAGATAGTCAGTGTTGAGAACCATTGAGAAATTCCATTATGAGGCCTTCTGATAGCTACCAAAAACCTTTAAATGACAATTTCTTGCATGGAACCTTGCAAATTTCCAAGGTTCCAGGCATGAATCTATCATTTAAAAGTTCTCAGCAAGTCATAATGGCATTTTCACAGTGGGGGCTTAGTGCTTGCATTTGAGAAACAAGGAATCCAATAACACTTGTTTGAAATCCCTGACAAGAGAGGAATGAGTTAAGAAGTGGACATGTATGGTGTATGAAGGCCTCCTAAAATATGTATATGGGAATAATTTCTTAACACTAAGTATTTCAAAGGTTGTACATCACAAATTTCTCCAAGAAAAGTTTTGAATAGTGAATTGGTTATGTCAATCCATACTAAGTGCTTCATTTTCATTATGGACACGATGAAACTTGAAAGAGGAGCATGTATACACAAATCTTGCAACTGGAAAGGCAACTTCAGTGTTTTCATTTAAACTATCAGGAAAAAGTCTATAATAGTTTTTGGTGAGAAAATGAAGTGTAACAATGGGGGAAATAAAAATAAGCATACTTGATATTCACATTCCCACAATACTCTTAATTCCTTTCCTTCCACTTCAAAAAATTTTGAATTATCCATGGGAATCCATGAAGGTAGGGAAGAATGTGTACAATTATACCAATGGATCCACTCGAGCTTGTTGAAAAATCTAGGTTAACTAGATTAGGGGTGATTTCTCTTTTACTTTAATAACTGTTTGTGATGTTCATTACTCCAACTTGTAGTATTTATAATTAGATTCTTCTTCTCTTGATTATTATAGTGTTATTATCATCAAATAACTACCACAACATTAATATAAATAGAACAAATGGACACAAGATATAGGCTGCTAACCAGGGCCAAACCTCTCCTAGAGAGGAAAACCCACAAGAAATGTAACCACCCTCCTCGCACATTTACCCAAGTTAACTGGTCCATTTGGGTAAAAATGTGATGAGAGGCTACTATGAAGTGATTCAATTCTAAAAGTACATTTAAGGGAGTGGAACCGTCAAGACAAGACCAATCTGAACTTCCATACATGCTTTAGAACCTTCAGGAGCCAACCAACCCTTCTAGGTGATCAACGCCTGAGAAAAATTTATTTTTTACTTCCCTAGAGTCTCAGTCGCTCCCATGACAAGGCATTCATGTGATTGAGACCCTCTATTCGCTCCCACAACAAGGAATCCATGTGACTGTGGCCTTTTTCAGGTAGTTCCGTGCCAACAAACTTAGATTATGCACCACGTTTTCAGGGCCAGGAGTAAGGCCACTACCCAAAACTTCATTAAACTTCTAGAAATGATAAATAACATCGAAAAATAGGTACTAAATATAAAATTTGATCAATGAATTGATTGGACCCCTACTAGCCATGACAAACATTTCGTCAAACATATCACAAATATGTAATCTATAGGTCATAACTACATATCTGAGCATAGGGGTCTCATACTTATCTAAGATTCCTAAGGAAGAATTGATGCCTTATCACAATATATGTATTATCATATATTCATTATTCATTCTTTTTCTAATCAAAACATGATGAGAGCCATACATCAGGACTGTCATAAAAAATCCTCTTAACCAACATACATTCAACAAAAATAAAAAAAGATATAACAGCCATAAAAAACACATATGAACAAGTATATTTACCCATCAAATACAAGAGGAAAGGATATCTTATTAAGATATTCAAAATACAACCAGGTCTGGGACTTCCACGTACCACCTGACCATAGATTGGGTTGAACAAAATCTCTCTTTCACCCAATCACCCCCGTGCCATATTTCAAGCATGAATGTGGTCTCATGGAAAAAATCACACAAACCACCTCAATCCTCAACTAGTGATTCCACCTCAGGGTCAAACATCACTAAGCATCATCATATTGGTCTCTACTCAAGTTGTCCAGGGCTCCAGAGCGTTTTTTCCAAGAAGAGCTTCCAAAACTAGTAACTCAACCCACAACTGATGTTGGGCTTCCATAGAGTTTGTCCAACTAGGGCTTCCAGGACTAGTAACTCAACCCACAAAGGGATTCTAGAGTGTTTTTCCGACCAAAGATTCTAGGACTAGCAACTCAATCAAATCTATTACAGGGCTTCTAGAGTATTTGTCCAACCAAGGCTTCCAGGGATTATCAACTCAACCCACAACCATAAGGAACATGAGAACCAACCAAAAAACAAAAGGAAAGACACCCATAATACCATGACTATCTAAGAAAGGGAAAGGCTAGGAAAATCTACCGTCAATCTAGGCAATCCTCGATGCCAATGACATATCATAACCAAGAAACCACATGCATGTGCCATGCATGCCAAAACTAGCAAGAATATCATGCATGCAACTTGGTACCTATAAGCAAAATCTATTGTAGCTTCTGATACCGATGTCCTATTACACTTTCCTACTCTTCCTTTTCATTCTTAATCCAAAACCCAAGTATGCCACAATCCTCCAAAAGTGATCCAAGAAAACTCTAAGTGTCTAAGAGTATGAGAGAGAGAGAGTAGAAAATGAGAGCTCCAAAATTGAACTAACAAAAAGCTTAACACGAACAAAAGTTGCGAACTAATCTGCATAAGCCTTTTTATTAATGAGGCCTCTATTTTCTTCATTTCCCATTATTTTCCTTCATTTTCCTCCTCACATGCAACTTGTGACCTTTTATCTCCCTTCTCTCTTATTTTCCATTATTTTCATAAATAAAATGCCAATTAATGCCACTTTTCCTTTCCAAATCCTTTTCCATTTCCTTTGCCAATTTCCTTTAGCCATTACTTAATCACAAGTGATACCCATCACAATGTTTTTTTCCCAACATTCAACTTGGAATATGTGTCCCATGACCATGGTTATTATTGTTGAAGAATCAAGGGTAATGAGGTGTATTGTGATTCTTCTTGCACTTGATAAAAAATTGTGGAGTATTTTTCTTTTTATTGTTAGCTTAATATTCTTCTTCTTACTAATTCATGTGTGTGTACTTCATCAAATTGCTACCAAAAACATAAGAACAAGAACACAAGATGTTGGCTCTCTGCCAGGGCCAAAACCTCTCTTCTCTTGAGAGGAAAACCATTTAGTAAGTTTCTCTTATTGAAGCCTCTTAATGATCACTGCCAAACCCTAGACCCCTGACTAGAATATCCCCCAAGCACAAGTCAAGTGCTTCCTTCTTTTGACACTTTGTTTTCCCGACACTTCATCCTCCTTCTTCCGGCACTTCATTCCCTGACACTTCCTCCTCCTACTTCTTTCAACAACTAGTGATATACCTTGCTTATGTGAGATTCTAGATGAGATATTCCTTCTTTAACTCTTGGTGATGTCCTTTTCTTATGGAGACACCCTTTTCTTATTCCAAGGAAACACTTCTTGAGAATATGAAAACTGATATGACTGTACAGTTCTCACATGTGTGATAGGTTATCTTGTAGTTTAGGCTCCTTTTATCTTTGCTTGAGGGATGGAATCCTTTTCTTGAGTGAGAGGCCTTGTAGGCCTAAGATCTAGCTCAAACAATGAGAGATATGGGATTGATATGTTGCTGCTAATATGTCTGCAAAGAGGCCTCCTTTTTCTCTCATGTGTGACTACGTTTTACCTTTAGAACAACCCCAAAAACTTCGGTCTTCTTCCTCCTTTCTTCGATTATCTTGGAGACCCTTAGAACTACCTTTTTCCTTCACTTTCTCGACTTCTACCTTTGCTGATTTTAGATCTAGATTGATGGACATTGAGAGGGAGTGGACAACCTCTATACATAGAGGATTGTCCCTCCTTTAGGCTGACTTGAGGCTGACTCACTGTCCTTAGGCCGACATGACTATTTCTTCATTATTTTTCTGCTTGATGGATTTCGTTGCAAGGAGATGACTTTGACTTTTCTTGGAGGTATTCCTTTGACCTTTATATCTTTTTATACATGTGTAACATGCCCTCAAAGGGTCTTACATAAATACATTGAATCTTTGATTTCCTAGAAGCCCTTAAACATGTGGCTGACCTACTTCAATGAGAAAGAAACTCATTGACATATATTATAAAAATAATATTTCTTTTATTGAATAAATACAAATATCAAAAGTACATTTATGACAATGTTGCATTAATCGCTATCCGGATAATATCGACGCGACGAAAAAATAAGAAAAATCGTAATTATCGGGAAATAATCGTTTGGTACAAAAATATTCATTTTTTTCAATTTTTTTAATACCTAAACCATCTACAACATATAATAAATACATTCACATAAATATGATAAAATAACTAATATATAAGATGTTTAATATCATTTCTAGTGCTAAAATCACACATAATATTGAATCATGTCTTGAATAGTAAGTCCTGACTCCTGAGTCCCAACTCAGCCTCAAAATATCAACAAAAAATATAATAATGTATCTCATCATGTCTTTTTTTCCCACTAGAAAAATCATAATTTTTCATTATAGAGAGAAAAATTACATGTTGTAGATGCTTTTGCATATGCTGTAAGTTTGTCTCCAACATGTGGAGAGGTAAATTGTCGTATTTGGTTCAATACATATCAAAAATGAATCATCTCGCAGGATGTTCCTTATATATAAACTATTTGTAGCATGAAAGAGTATAAAAAACATATTGCCACGCAGGGCATCGTGTATGATTCTGTTCAAAAGCTATATACAATAATGTCAAAAAGCTATGAATATATCTCAGGGGATGTCAGCCCTGTGGTAATGTGTATCAGAATATGGCCTGTGGTAGTACTGGTAGTAATCTGCGCCATGTTGCTCCTGTATCAACCATTCCCCTCGGGGAAGTGACGTGGCCTCCTTGGAACGTTGATCAGCACTGCAGTTGTGTTCCCTGTAGATGTGCTGACAAGAGATGTCAATAAATTGTGCCTTTAGAATATTAATATCTTCCAATATATTCAAGAGGGTGTGTGTGTGACATTTTGTTGTATTATTGAACCAATCAATAACAATCTTTGAGTCGCCAAAAATATGAATATGCAAACAATTGTGCCCCAATGCAAAATGTAAGAGATGGTGGAGCGAGATGATCTCAACAAAATTGTTTGTGCCAGGTCCTAGACCCATTTTGACTTTGTAAACATGCTGTTCATTTTTGTAGAGGAGAAAACCTCCCCCACATCCTTGCTGCTGTGCCGAGCCATCAAAGAAAGCCCAAGGAGTGCTGCGGTTTATGGGAGGAGGGTCTCGCGGACTTCTAATCCTAGGCTACGGAGGGTCAGGCAGCGAATGATATGCAGCTGTGATGAGAGAGATAGTGTGCGGCCAGTTGGGCGGTTTGTCGTCAAAGATCATCCGGTTGCAGGCAAGCCAAATGTACCAGCATGTAATGATGGGTAGGCTTTGGAGCTTTGAGAGTTTGTGATTGTAATACCAGGCTTCCCATGCATGATTTATATCGATGCCCTCCCATTTTCCTATGAAAAGTATCGATGCTGTTATGGATTGCCAGATTGTTGTTATGGCCGGACAGAGTAGGAAAAGATGTGTACATGATTCAGATGATTGCTTACAAAATGTGCACCAGGTCGGCCCGTGTACAACCCGACGCATTAGATAGTCCCCTGTTGGGACAATGCCTTTGAGAATGCACCAGAAAAAGAGCTTATGCCTGGGAGGAGCTGTGAGTTTCCAAACAGTCTGCCACCAGAATGTGATAGAGTCTGGGATTTTGTGTGATATCAGAGCAAGATATCCCATCTTAGGGGTGTATGTACCATTTCCCGAGAGATGCCATATTAGTTCATCCGGACCCTGTTTAATCCTGATATGTGATTCGGATAATGCAGTGATAAAGTCACTCCATGCCGGATGCCAATCAGGTGGCAGATTTATTTGGAGGGCAGATTTCTAGTGCTGATCGAATATAGTGGAGTTTTGTGGATCAACAATGTCTGCCGGGACTTATATCTCTTGAGAACGGAGATGCTGAATAAGATCATCAGGTAAAATATGACGACCTCCGCAGCCCGGCCATGGATCCATGCCAATGCGAACAAGTGATCCATCGTTGACCCTCCAAACCAGGTTGTCCCTGATGAGAGGCAGAGAGTTTAAGAGAGCCTTCCAAACAAAGGATATCCCTGATTTTGGCCAGATGGGTAGGCGAACCCAATCCAGGATATTGCGCGACCAAATGTATTTGTGGTAAGAGATACTGGTCCATAGGTTGTTGCCAGTAAGAAGAGTCCATCCCATCTTGGCAGCAAGTGCTTGTGCAAAAGAGGGGAGTTCTTTTAGCCCCCATCCTCCCCATTTTTTGGGGATGGCAATCTTCTTCCAAGTGACCCAAGCAAAAATGCGTTTTTCCTGGCTTCCGTTCCAAAGGTGCCTATTACAGGTTTGTTGAAGACGAGCCAGTATACTTCTTGGAATCCATGTTAATGCCATCCAGTATACAGGGGTTGTCTCCAACACAACTTTTACCAAGACAAGCCTGCCTGCTCTGGAGAGATATCGGTGGCTCCAAATGTTGAGACGTTTCTCCAATTTAGCCACTAGCCAAATCCAGTATGTAATCCTTGAGCAGACGGGATTTATCCTAAACCCCAAGTATTTGAGGCCCTGATCAAGTGGATGGGTGGAGTATGGAAAACATTGCTGGGCGATGAAGGATTCATTGATGGAGGTTCTGGATAAGATGATGGATGATTTGGAGTGATTATCAAGCATACCAGTGGCAGATGAAAAAAGATTGATGATGTTGGAGAAAGCCCTAGAATCTCTGATGCTGCCATCTAGAAAGATCATAACATCGTCAACAAAGAGGAGATGGGTGAGGGTGCATTCATCAGTGATCCAGAGGCCATTGAAGTCCCCATTCCTTTTAGCAAAGTCGATAAGCTGACTCAAGGCATCCATAATAATCAGGAACAGAAGGGGGGATAATGGGCACCCTTGTCGCAGGACGCATTCTGAATGAAAGAACTGAGAGGCCGATCCATTAATCATGACACTGAAGGTCAGGGTGGTAATGCAGGCCATAATCCATGAAATGAAATTTTGAGGGAAGCCAAGGTGAATAAGGATCATTTTGAGATAGAGCCAACTAACTCTATCAAAAGCTTTGGCTAAGTCAATCTTGAGGATGATAGCCTTCATGTGTTTGGTCCAGATTGAGTGAAGAGCCTCCTGAGCAACACCGACAGATTCATGGATCTGGCGATGTTCTAGGAAGGCAAATTGATGAGGAGAGATATGACGAGAAAGAATAGGGCAGATATGATTAGCAATGATTTTTGAAATGATATTGTATAGCACATTACAGAGGGAGATGGGACGGTAGTCATCAAAGGAGGACGGAGAATCTGATTTGGGGATCAAAGCGATGAAGGTGGAGTTGATGGCATTGTACAGGGTACCCGACTCGCGGCATTCCTCAATCACCCTCAGTAGATCATTTCTTATAAACTCGTAGAAAGCAATGTAGAATTCAATCGTCCACCCATCCGGCCCCGGGCTTCGGTCTTTCTTGAACCATTTGATAGTACTTTCGAGCTCTTCAGGGGAGACCGGGTCAAAAAGATGCTCTGCCTCATCCTCATTAACAAATCTGGGGAAATGACCCACTATATTAATGATCTCTGCAATAGAAGCCGCCTTAGGCTGTTTGTAAAGATTCCTAAAGTGGGAGGATCCCATCTAAGCGAGCTTTGGGAAAGTGTCAGCTACTTCCCCATCAGGTGTGGGGAGACTCCAAATGGTATTTTTTACCTTCCTGCCTTTTGCATAGCTGTGGAAAAACCTGGTGTTTTCATCCCCGACTTTTAGCCAAGTGGCTCTGCTTCGTAGCCTGATGGTTTCCTCCTGATCCTTAAGGATTTTTTGTTTTTGAAATTCAAGCTCAACCAGGCGTGCTTTGTCTTCAGCCGTAATAAAGCCCAAACCTCTTTCATCAGTGAGTGAGAGGATATCAGCCTCAATATGTGTAAGGGAAATTTTATCCTATTTATTTTTCTCTCTGGCCCATTCAATTGATTTATTCTTTAGCTGGGATAAGTTCATGCAGAATCCTTTTGCCAGTGTGTCCGCCCGATCAATGGGATTCTGTGTCCAGTAGTCCTTGACCAGCTTGATGTAGGAGGGATCCTGTAACCATCCATGGTTGAATTTGAAGGGGGCTTTTGGCTTCTTATTTGGCCCTGATAGCTCTAGATAGATAGGATAGTGGTCCGAAATACCACCAGATCCCACCCATTGCTTATATAAAAGAATCTGTCGAAACATTGAACCCTTCATAATGAATCTATCCAATCTACGAGCCAATGCCGCCTCCCCGATGCGTTTGTTCCTCCAGGTGGGAAGAATTTTGATCATGGGGACATCTATAAGGTCATGTCGCTCCAGAAGATCAATCATGTACCCAGTGATTGGGTCGATCTGTGCAGATGAGCCCCAGGATTCACTATATCCCAGAGAAAAATTAAGGTCTCCTCCAATAATAGTGTTCTCAGCCGAAAGGATATGCAGGCTCAGGAGACGATTCCAAAAGGATTCCCTCTGATGGCATGGTCCATATATGTTAATAACCCAGAGGTTTGTGCCCAGGTCTGCCGAAAATAGGTCAAGTCCCAGGAAGCCCGGACCCCCCCAAGTCCCAAGAGCCTTGATAGAGGCTGGGTTGTATCCAATAGCAAGACCCCCCGAACGTCCCGATGAGTCCAAAGCCGAGAAGAGCCAACCTGGGGCAATGGAGGATAGGGTTGTCGTAACAGAGTCCGCGGGGCCTAGGGTTTCCTGGAGAAGGATAATGCCAATAGGTAGGGAAGTAATCAACCTCTTGAGGGCTAGTTTCTTGGAGGCACTAGCTAAGCCTCTGCAATTGAAGGACAAGCACTTCATGGGGGAGATTGCTAGGGGTATGCATAGCTCTAAGAACCCCGTCGATAGTGGATTGTCGCCCAGAGGCAACCTCTGCACCCGCTTTCCGGATGGCCTTTGTAAGATGTAATTTACGCCCCCGCGCAGATAATTGCACCAGGCTGGGGGTGGTGGTGCCAAGCCCAGCGATCTTAATATGGGAGCCATAGGGATGAGGGCGGGGGCGAAGATTGTATTTGTGGGAAGTGCCCCCAGATGAAGATGGAGATGTGTGGGGCGATGCAATCATGCGAGGGGATGGAATGGAGGGGGAAATCACCGGGGAGGAGGGCATGGTGCAATGTGCCACTGATAGTGAAGGAGAGAGATTAAAAAAACTAGATGTGAAAATTGACAGAGGAGGGAAAAGAGATATACCCGGAGCAGACGAAGGTGTGGAGGCCGCCCGAGCTCTGGTGATCGGAGGTTGTGAAGCACCTTGCGTCGATCCAGGAGGAAGAGCGGGAGAGCCGGTGGGGGCGCCAGAATTCGGGGTGCAATGAGCAGCTGGTGAAATAGGCCGCGAAGGAGTAGTGGAAATCGCTGAGCCCTCCTCTTGTTTTTTGTTAAGAGGGCACTCCTTAAATAGGTGTCCCACCCTGTGGCAGTGGCGGCACCTGAAGGGCACTCCTTCGTAATCAAGAATTTGAACCCGACTGTATCTGCCCCAGTGTAGTGTGATCTTTTCCTCTAAACCATCATGAGTATCTAGGTGTACCAATATCCGGGCCAGAGTTCTGCTCCTGGACTCAACATAAGATCTATCGTGGTCCAGGTATGTACCCAGAGCGTTTCTGATGCGCATGAAAACCTCTTCATTCCAATACTGGAGGGGTAAACCGGGGAGCCGTACCCAGAGTGGCCCAGCCCCAATCTGCTCATGATCAAGATCAAAAAGGGGGCTCCATATTTTTAACAACACCGGCGCCATCTCTATGTGCCAATATCTGGCCAGGACCAAATCAGCATAATTCTCTTTGGCAAAATGGAGTGCAAACCATCTGCGGGGAAGAACCTGTACTTCTGGGAGTTCCTTGAGAACACCCCCCCAAATCTCCTTTACCCAGAGGGTAAGCCTGGTCGCAGAGTAAGCACGCCCCCGAACATGCCCGACCAAAATAGTATTCGCCATTGTTGCTGCTTCCCCAATGGCAGATGTCTCGCCGAAACGAATAGAGATATCCCTGGAAGTAGGCTTGATACACCTGTTCTTTTTCTTGCCTGAGTGTGGCACCGAAGGGTGATCTGCAAGGGGATTCGAGGAGGGTTCCAGGGGGGACGACCTCGCGGATGATACCCTAACTGCAGGGGTCTCAAAAACACCAGAGCGGGAAGGACGAAGTGAAGAGGGCCCAGCCCCCGACGAGATGGGGAGACCAGACGATGCCGCTACGAGGAAGGAGGAAGACGGAGGGTGCGGGTCGAAAGATGGCGACGGGGGAATGACGGAGGAGAGGAAATGAAGGGTGCCCGGGGATAGCGGGGGAGATCGAGACTCGGGGAGTCCCATAGGAGGGAGCCTTCAGGAGGATGTGAGGGGGAGGGAGCCGGGATAGTGACAACCGGGGAGGGATGTGAGGGGGGACCTGACAATGAACCAGAAACCGGTGGAAGAAAGGACGGACGGTCGAGTATGACCTGCGAATGGAGGGGGTCTTCAGAATAATCGACTTCCTTGTCCGTTTCCATGACTTCGCCGACAGTAACGGACGCCATGTTGATAGAGACAGGTGGACCTGGAATGTCGGGACAGGTGCAACAAGATGTAGATTCACGGTGACCACAGGAGCGCAAAGGTCTAAGATCTTGAGGGTTAGGGTTTCTGGTGCCCTAACCGAACCCTTCGCGGTTTACCGCAATGCACACCGGTCGTTCCATCCGTTCTTCATTTCGTATTATTGGGTTAGTTATCTTAATACATCGTATCTCATGATGTCATAATGTCATATACAATAAAATGAATAAAATAACTAAAGTCTAATCCTGTTGATTTCCTCTGCCCCTCTTGCGAGAGAATGCCACAACTTTCCCTTTCCCTCTAGATGTAGATGCTGGTGCTGGTGGAGTTGGCAGTGGAGTTTGCTATGCTCTAGAAGCTGAAGAACTAGAATTAGGAGCTATAGGAGGTAGACCACATCCTCTATTGGTGGCAGGGGTAGCCCGGGCAGGTGGTGTCACCTGGAAACATTACAATATCCCAATCCTGAAATCCTGAAAAACTGATAAGTTTGCTGGATTTTGAATGAAATCTAAAATTCTACTTTCTCCATATGAAATCCAATAAGGCTAGAACCACTCTCAAACATCCTGAGTCATTTCATGGTAATGTTAAAAATTTAAGTAAAAGGATGAAAATTAAGATTAAGGAGAATGTCACTTTTACTTTAAGAATTTAACATTACCACGAATAACATATCAATACTAGGGCCTAGACTTGATCATTAAGCTGCCCCACTCAAAAATTATTTGTTTCTTTAAAAAAAAATTGCATTTCGAACATTTAGCATCCCTTATAAAACCTTGCTGCCCTGATTGCCCGCGATAGAAACAGAAAAAATCCAGTATAAAAAAAATCTGGCGATAATTTTGGATATTACTAGCGATAATATTGGCAGCGGGAAATTATCGCGACAAAACGATAATATCACGATATTATCGCGATTTTAACAACATTGATTTATGAAGACCAAACCTAGTTACATTCCTTCAACAATTATTTTTCCTTTATTAACTTTATTACATGTATTTTTGACCACGGCTATTACAAAACCCTCCCCCTTGGGGGAACACCATCCTTGGTGTTCAATGAAACCTACAACTAGCAAGACTTCTGAAAATAAAAACATACTTCCCATGGAGCTTTATAACTTATCTCGTTGCAGTATTAACAATGATCATCCCTTTGAGAAGCAGACTAACATGAGAAACATAACAACATGACAACCATAACGACATGACACCCAAACCTCTTATAGAGCTTTGTAACACACTTTTCATGAGTTATTTACATCCATGATATATTATTATATATATATATATATATATATATATATATTTATATTATTATATATATATATATATATATTTATAATATATATAATATATATATATATATATATATATATACCAAAACATCATACCGAAACATATGCCAAAAACATTTTCTCAACCAACAAATAGAGAAGGATACATAACCCACATTTGATCCGACTTCTCCCATGTAGCTTCATCGGGCCCAAAGTGCTTCCATTGCAATTTAACCTTCTCAATTTCTTGGTTCTAGAGCATGATAATATTTATTTTCAAAATTCACTAAGATTACAGTTGTAATTCTCCTTCTAGTTCCACCTACAATATGAACTAGGCAATCACATAATCAACATATTTAACATACTCCTTAAGAAATGACACATGGAAAACATCATGGAATTTCACTGTTTGAGGTAGTGCAAGTTGATATGCTACTGGTCCAATCCTCTCAATAATATTGAAAGGTACACAATATCGAGGTGCTAACTTAGCAGACGATCAAATCCTCAAGAAGCTCTTATTGGGCTTGATGCACAAGTAGACCTATTCCCCAACATGACAATCCTTAAAAAAACCTACTGATATGCTTAGATTTTCTGTCTAACCTATGTTGCCTTCATATTCTTTGTGATTCCCTGCATTTCCTATTCCATCTCTGACAACATGTCCGGTCCTATCAACACCCTATTCACTGGATCACTCCAATTGATGGGAGTATTACAATTGTGCCCATACAATGCCTCAAACAGACTCAACCTCAAAGATTCCTGATACCAATTGTTGTAAGAAAACTCTACTAGTGGAATATACTCTTCCCACTTCCACTGCTGATGCATCACATACATCCTCAACATATCCTCTAATATCCTATTGAACCTCTCTATCTGTCCATTTGTCTGCAGATGATAAGTTGTAATGAAGGCCAAATCTATACCCAAACTGGAAAATGACTCTTTCCATAATCTAGAAGTGAATTTAGCATTCCTTTATAACATAATCTTCTTCGGAACACCATGCAACGTCACTACATCTATGATGAACACCTATGCTACATCATTAGCTTAATACATAGACTTCAATGGAATGAAGTTCACTACATTTTTCAACTTTTCTACCACAGCCATGTTGGAATCATGCTGTCTAGATGTCCTCGACAAACCTATGATGAAATCCATGGAAATGACCTCCCATTTTCACTATGGAATCGAGATAGGTTGAAGTAATCAACCTGGATGCTTACACTTTTCTTTCACTCGCTGACAGTCCAAACATCTAGCCACAAACTCTAGCACTTCCCTCTTCAGATTCAAACAATAATAAAAATTCTTCACTTTTTTCAACATCTCCTGATATCTTGGGTGACCTGAATATGGCTTAGCATGAAATTCCATCAAGATAAGCTTCTTGAGCTCACTATTTTCTGACACATGTATCATGTCCCTAAATATGACCAAACCATATGATGTGAGACGATAGTCTGCATCCTAACCTGTACCCTGCTATAACCTGTGGATAATATCCATATAGCTGTCATCTTGCTATCCTGCCTGCAAGATCCAATCCTGTAAATCTATCCCATAAGAACTCATAATTGCTATGTGATTTACTTGTATCCGCATACTAAGAGAATCTGCAACCTTGTTCTCTTTACCTTTAATGTACATGATCTCAAATTCGAACTCACTAATCATGGAATACCATTTAGCTTGTCTGACATTCATATTTGGTTGTTCAAATAGATAATGCAATCCACTGTAATCACTCGTCAATATGAATCTCCTGCCAATAAGATAGTGCCTCCACATCTTCAATGCATGGATGATCATTGCCAACTCAAGATCATGTGTCAAATAATTCTTCTTGTGCTCATTCAATTTCCTTGATTCATAACACACTACCTGTCCTTCTTACACAAGGACTCCATTAAGCCCTCTCTTCCAAGCATCTGTACATACCACAAACTCTTTGCTCAGATCTGCAATCTTTAAAACTGGAGCATTTTTCAACAATTTCTTCAACTGCTCAAAACTGGCTGCACAGTCCTCTGTCCATTCAAATTTCCTTTGCAATGATGTAATAGGATAAGAAAGATGTGAGAAGTTCCAGATGAACCTATTGTAATGACCTGCTAAACCCATGGATGATCTTACCTCATACAAATTTCTAGGAGCTTCCGACTCCATGATAGCCCTTATCTTTTCCAGATCCACTACTATGCCTTACCCTGAAACCACATGCCCCAAGTAGTGTACCTCTATCTAAAAGAAACTGCATTTATTGAGCTTAGCATATAACTAATTCTCTCTCATCAATCTCAATACTATTGCTAAATGTTCAACATTTTCTTCCTCATTCTTAGAATATACCAATATATCATCAATGAATGCAATAAAAAACTTATCTAGGTAAGGAAAAAATACACTATTCATCAAGCACATAAAAGTAGCTAGATCAATAGTAAAACTGAATGGAAGTACAACAAACTCATAATTCCCATACTTGTTGGGTTGTGTTATATTCTTTCCACGACTAGCCCACGTAGTTAATTGGGGTGTTAGAAGGGGGGCAGAGACCCCACTTCGTTGCACCGATTGTGTAGCGGGGGGAGTCACAGGGATTTTGAGGGGTGGAGGTAACCCCATGTTAGGTTGGGCGGACCTACCTATGGTTTTGTGCATGATTTTTGCACATGGTTTTAGACGCGATGGTTTTCGGTCCATTGTTTTGGACGTGATGGTTTTTGGTCCATGGTATTGGATGCTTTGGTATGTATAAATATGTATTGTATCATTGAAAGGAACATAATGAAAAATCAAGTTGGTAGTCCCAGTTTTGGGATCCAAGGGAAACATCTGTGTATATGTGTTTTATGTGTTATGCTCTTGCATTGTTTATTTTCTGTGTTTTAGAATTCGTATGCAGGTAATTTCCGTACGGGGTTAAAACCTACATTTTGTATCAGAGATGTTTTGGCTTCAAGGGGACACCTTTGTTGCTAGCCTGATGTTGGTAGCCTGATGTATGCGATGGTATGTACTAGATTAGACATTGCACATGTGGTGGGAGTATTGAGCAGGTTTATGTCAAAACTAGGGAAGGAGCATTGGACAACAATGAAGCGGGTTTTTAGGTATTTGCATGGCACTAGTGATTATGGTTTGTGCTACTAAGGAAGATCATGATTGGACAGAGTGTTGGATATTCATGGCTTCATTGATGCAGGCTGGGCTGGAGATCTATATCATAGAAGATCTACAAGTGGGTATTTGTTTAACCTATTTGGAGGTGCAGTTAGTTGGATGAGTAAGAAACAATATGTAGTGGCACTATCAACTACAAAGGTAGAATACACGACAGCCACTCATGTAAGCAAGGAAGCAGTTTGGTTGCAGATATTGTGTTCAAGTATGGGGTTAGTACAGGGAGCTATAAGGATAGACTGTGATAGCCAAAGTGCAAT
>APFE031028891.1:0-70535 GCA_000404065.3 Pinus taeda | reverse complement strand
CCTAGGTGCTGGGAATTGATTTTGGTGATATTTTTTCTCCTGTTGCCAAGGTAACTTCTATTAGATTACTTTTATCTGTTGCTGCTGCTTTTGATTTTGAGGTAGAACAGATGGATGTGAAGACAGCATTTCTTCTCGGGGATTTGGAAGAGGAAATCTACATGAAGCAACCTGAAGGCTTTGCGGTGAAGGGTAAGAAAGAACTAGTATGCAAGTTAAAGAAGTCTCTGTATGGGTTAAAACAGTCACCAAGGATGTGGTATCAGAAATTTGATACATTTATACGGGGGATTGGCTTCACCAGAAGCAAAGCAGATCATTGTGTGTATTTTAAATTAATTGGTACCATTTTATTTATTTGGTCTTGTATGTGGATGATATGTTGCTGGTTGGAAATGACAAAGAAATTATCCAGGATTTGAAGACCCAATTGTCCTCCAAATTCGACATGAAAGGTCTCGGTGCTGCAAACTATATTTTGGGCATGGAAATTAAAAGAGATCGGGCAAAGAGGAAGCTCTGGTTAAACCAGAGGAAGTATGTCGAGACAATATTGCAGAGGTTTAATATGCAGGACAGTAAACCGGTGAAGGTTCTATTCCTGTAGGTGTGAGCTTATCTGCTGAACAGTGTCCCAAGACACAAGAAGAGGAAGAGGACATGTCCCGTGTTCTCAATGCAAGGCAGTCAGTAGCTTGATGTACGCCATGGTTTGTACTAGACCAGACATTGCACATGCAGTGGGAGTATTGAGCAGGTTATGTCAAAACCAGGGAAGGAGCACTGGACAGCAGTGAAGCGGGTTTTCAGGTATTTGCGTGGCACTAGTGATTATGGTTTGTGCTACCAAGGAAGACCAGGATTGGACAGAGTGTTGGATATCCGTGGCTTTGTTGTTGCAGACTGGGCTGGAGATCTGGATCAGAGAAGATCTACAAGTGGGTATGTGTTTAACCTATTTGGAGGTGCAGTCAGTTGGATGAGTAAGAAACAATCTGTAGTGGCACTATCAACTACAGAGGCAGAATACACGACAGCCACTCATGCAAGCAAGGAAGCAGTTTGGTTGCAGAGATTGTGTTCAAGTATGGGGTTAGTACAGGGAGCTATAAGGATAGACTGTGACAGCCAAAGTGCAATTTTCTTGGCAAAGAACCCTGATTATCATTCAAAGACAAAGCACATTGATGTTCAGTATCACTTTGTGAGGGATATGATAGAAGACAAAAAGGTGTTGCTGGTAAAGGTGGACACTTTGAAGAATACTGTAGATGCATTGAAAAAATTGTGAGCTATGAGAAGTTCTCTTGGTGTAGAGAAACAATGGGCATTGCAAGTCTGGATAAATGAATAAGCTCTCTTGTGGCCCCCTGTGGAAATAACAAGTGGGATAATGTTGGGTTGTGTTATATTCTTTCCACGACTAGCCCATGTAGTTAACCAGGGGGTTAGAATGGGGGCAGAGCCCACACTTCGTTGTGCCAATTGTGTAGCGGGGGGAGTCACTGGGAGTTTAGGGGTGCAGGTAACCCCACTCTATGGGGTCCAGGGCAGTGCCCCAAAAAATTTTGGTTTTGGACCCTATGTTAGGTTGGGCGGACCTACCTATGATTTTGTGCATGATTTTCGCACATGGTTTTGGACGCAATGGTTTTCGGTCCATGGTTTTGGACGCGATGGTTTTAGGTCCATGGTTTTGGACACGATAGTTTTCGGTCCATGGTTTTGGATGCAATGGTTTTAGGTCCATGGTTTTGGATGCGATGGTTTTCGGTCCATGGTATTGGATGCTTCGGCATGTATAAATATGTATTGTATCATTGAAAGGAACATAATGAAAAATCAAGTTGGTAGTCCCAGTTTTGGGATCTAGGGGGAAATCTCTGTGTATATGTGTTTTATGTGTTATGCTCTCGCATTGTTTATTTTATGTGTTTTAGAATTTGTATGCAGGTAATTTCTGTACGGTGTTAAAACCTACAATACCTGGGCCAGAAATTAGTCTTGTGAATGTAACCTTCCTTAATGCATACTTGATGGTATGCTGATATCAGATCAACCTTCAATAACACTGTTTCTCCTTTAACTGATCAAACAAGCCATCAATCCTCAACAACAGATACCTATTCTTGATGGTCACTTTGTTCAAATACCTATAATCAATGCATAACCTGATAGTACCATCTTTTTTCTTCACAAACGACACTGGTGCACCCCAAGGTGATACACTTGGCCTAATGTATCCCTTGTCAAGCACTTCCTTAAATTGCAAATTCAAATCCACTAACTCCGGTGTGATCATCATGGAAGGTGCATTTAATGCTGATGTTTCCCCTGGTACCAATTCAATATAAAAGTCCACTTCCTTATGAGGTAAAAAATCTGAAATATTACTGGAAACACATCCTGAAACTGCTGTAGAACTGGGTACCTACTCAAGACATCCGCATCCTCAACTTCCTTACCTTTGTCATTATAAATATGCACTATAAATAACACACACCCTTTTCTACTAGTACACTTCACCTGCATAACTGTCATCATTCTAACTGATGTTTCCTTCTTCTTACCCTGCAAGACTCTTTGTTCCTCATTATCATCCAGACACTCAATAGCCTTGTCATAGCAATCCACCTTGGTTCTATGAAGACACAACTAATCCATAACCAACAACATACTGTATGATCCCAATGGAAGTACATTCAAATGTGTTGAGGTAGGCATACCATACAACTCAAATGCATATGCTCTTACCCAGTGATCAACTCTCTTCTTTGTTCCTATAACCAACTGCACTAACCAAGATTCTGCATGCACTTATTTATTAAAACCACACTTATCCACAAAGTTTGTATTAACATAACTATAATTAAATCCTTGTTCAATCAAAATAGAAACAACTTGATCACAAATCTTATTTTGCATCTCGAAAACATATGCCTAGTGATTTGCCTGCTTGTAATCCAACATTGTATAAATCTGAGGAATACTCTGTCCAACATCTCCCACTGTTTGTGCCTCCTGAGCACTGTAGATTTGCAGTCTACCACCCCGATTTTGTGAAAAATATCTCCTACCAGTCTCCTCCACAAGTCTAACACTGCAAAGGCTTCCAACATATAGCCTCGTTTTGCTCCTCATACTGAAATACCTATCCTCTATAAGATGAATTGAACTTATTATGCGGTGCTGCATTCTCTTTATTACTTTTATCTTGAGGTTTTGTTCACTTCTTGTCCCATTTTCCTTTATTCCTTGTATTACCTTTGCAATATGGCTTAGTCTCAGATCTGTGCTTTGATTGCTCAAAACAATGTTTTAGCTTCTAGATGGCCTCCTCCAATGATCTAGGCTCATCAAACTCAATCATGTCCTTGAATTCTACCAACAAACCATTGATGAATCACTGAATCTCATCCTTGAGGTAAGGAATATATTCTCAATAACTCCAAAAATATTCTAGTGTACTACTCATTAGTCATAGATCCCATGTTAAACTCATAGAACTCTTTTACCCTATCGTCATAGTATCTCTCTGATAGATACTTCTTCCTGAATAGTCTCTAGACCTCAGTCCAAGTCAAATACTCTTCATGAATACCTCTAACCTTCTTTACATCTTCTTGCTAGATATCTGCTTTACCTTTAATACTGAATGTATTTATCATGGCCTTCATATTCATTGAGTAATCATGCAACCTAAATAACTTGTTCATCCCAAGAAACCATGCTTCGAAATCCCATGAATTCTTTATTTCTCCATCAAATGTAGGTGGCTTTGCTTTCTTGAACTTATCCGACAAATATCCCCTGTCACTCCTCTTGTAAGAATGATAATGATGATGATCATGATACTTGTCTGAACCAAAACTAGAGTAAATATTATGTCCACTACCTCGTCTAACAAGTGTATCCAAGGATCTACCATCTTTGACCGTGTCATCTCTATCCAACCTATGCCCAACATGTGACCTGCTACCATGTGCCCCATTAGTCCTATCCTCTTGTCCACGACTGATTCTAAGCAGTCCCTGTCTTTTAAAACAAACTCTAAATAATTACTGCATTTACTTTTGCTTATTTCTCACGTGCCCTAACAAGTCTATCTTGTGAGTGAATGATTTATTCATTATATTCTTTGTAACTCCTTATTTTTTCCTTCAAAATTCTCAAAGTGTCTGCTATGTAAGGAGAATATCCCTCACCATGCTTCTCATATGATCTATAGGGAGAATTTCATGATTTTTATTCTACCATCTTGCCAATCATCTTTGTTCTTCTCTTCCTGCAAGGTATATCTTGTCACCTAAACCAAATTATAAACAAATCAACATACCTCATTGTAGTTTAGGGGATAATATCTCTTCTGAAAGACCAACGAGATTAGTGCAATACATATATAAACATAATCATAACCATATTTAATCATCATTTAAACCATTATATAGTCATCAATGCGTGAGCATACCAACTACATACCATGACCTCACGCACGACAACTATCCCCATGTCAATATATTCATAACATCATATAAACACTGACATGCATGACCAATGCACAATCGACATGCACTCATGATGACCACATCCAACAACACCATCAAATTTTCACATGGTGACACCACTGCAACTATGAACAATCCCATGTGTATGCAACAAGCACATAGACCACATGCATAAGGAACACATATGTAATTGACATTTATGCACAACCAACACACATTGCTCATCGAGTGCAAGGGGTGGACAATGCGCTGATACCACTCTATAACCACCCTATTCCAACATATACCTAGGTTAACTGGTCCATTGGGGTAAACATGTGAGGAGAGGCTACTATGATGTGATTAAAATCCCCAAGTATATTTAAGGGAGTGGAACCGACATGACAAGACCAATCTGAACTTCCACACATGCTACAAAACCTTCAGGAGCGAACAAACCTTCCAGGTGACCAACACATGAGATAAATTTCTTTTTCACTACTCTAGAGCCTTAGTTGCTCCCATGACAAGGCATCATGTGAATGGGACCCTCTAGTCACTCCCACAATAAGGAATCCATGCAAATGTCGCCTTTTTCAGGAAAATTTGTGCCAATTACCTTGTATTCTATGTCATGTTTTTAGGGCCAGGGCTTAGGCCATTGCCCAAAACTTCATGAAACTTCTAGAAATGATAGATAACATCGAAAAAAGGGTACTAAAGAAAAAAACTGGTCAATGATTTGAATGGAACCCAACTAGCAATGATAGGAATTTTGTCAAACATATCACAAATATGTAATCTACAGGTCATAACAACATATCTAAATATAAGGGCTTCATACTTATCTGAGATTTGTAAGGAAGCATTGATGCCTTATCACAATAGCTGCATTATCATCTATTAGTTCATATATTCATTGTTCATTATTTTTCTAATCAAAACATGATCAGATCCATACATCAAGACTGTCATAAAAAACCCTCTTGAGTCTTAACCAAAATACATTTAACAAAAATAGAAAAGATATAACAACCATAAAAACCACATATGAACAAGTATGCTTACCCATCAAATACAAGAGGAAATAAGCTCTTATTAACATAAAAAAAATAAAACTAGGTCTGGGACTTCCACGTACCACCCAACCATGTATTGGGTTAAACCAAATCTCTTTTAGCCAATCATCCCTGTGCCATATTCCAAGCATTAATGTGGGATATCATGGAACAAATCAAACAAAACCAAACCAAGGCTTCTGGAGACCAAACCACCTCAACCCTCAACCAACGATTCCACCTCATAGTTAGACATCAATAACCATAACCAGATTGGTCTCTACCCAAGCTGTCAAGGGTTCTAAAGAATTTGTTCCAACCAGGGCTTCCAGGAATGGTAACTCAACCCACAACTGCTACCGGGATTCTAGAGCATTGTCAAACCAAGGCTTCTAGGACTAGTAACTCAACCCACCAAGGGCTTCCAGAGAATTTTTCCAACCAAGGCTTCCTAGAATAATAACTCAATACAAGATGTTACAAGGCTTCTAGAGTGTTTTCCCAACCAAGGGTTTTAGGAATTAATAACTCAACCCATAACCATAAGGAACATGAGAACCAACCAGAAAACAAAAGGAAAGACACCCACAACACCATGGATATTTAGGAATGGAAAGGCTTACAAAAATGTCAATCCAGGCAATCCTCCATGCCAATGACATATCATAACCAAGAAAACACATGCATGTGCCATGCATGCCAAAAATAGAAAGGAAATCATACATACAACTTGGTACCAGCAAGCAAGACCCACTATAGTTGTTGATCCCAATGTCCTCTTGCACTTTATTCCTCTTCTTTTTCCTTCTTTCTCCAAATCCCAGGTATGCCACACTCCTCCAAGAGTGATCTAATAAAACTCTAAGTGTCCAAGAGTATGAGAGTGAGAGAGAGTAGAAAATGAGAGCTCCAAAATTGAGCTGACAAAAATATTAACACTGACAAGAGCTGTGATCTAATCTGCAGAAGCGTTTTTATCAATGAGGCCTCCATTTTCTTAATTTTCCATTATTTTCCTTCATTTTCCTCCTCACATGTAACCTGTGACCTTTCACCTCCCTTTTCTCCTATTTTCCATTATTTCATAAATAAAATGCCAATTAATGCCACATTGCCTTTCCAAATCCTTTGCCATTTCCTTTGCCAATTTCCATTAGGCATTAATTAATCATAAGTGATCCCCATCACTATGTTTTTTCCCAAAATTTATCTTGGAATACGTGTCCCATGACCATGGTTATTATTTTTCCTATATTAACTTTATTACATGGATTTTTGATCAGGGCTATTATAAGAAATTCTTCTCTTGTTATAGAATCTTCAAATGGCGAATTCAAAGACCCTTTAGACCCAATCCTGAGACCCCTCCAATATGAAGTCAACCTTCCTTTCAATTTAATTCATCTGAACAAAGTCAACTATAGTCAAAATTTTCCAAATCATCAAGTTTGGCCCCAATGACACTTTTTCATCCTCTTCTTAAGTCTTGCAAATTTTCGGCCTTTCTGTAGTAGCTGCAACTTTGCACGTGTGGGATAAATATGGTGAAATACATCTCCTTCTTCCTTCGCTTTTCTTTCTCCTTAGTAATGAGGCATTCAAACTTGATTTTTTGGCAACAAATTTAGGCTTCTTTAGATGACTGTAATTTGGACCTTGCTGCAACAAGAATGATGCCCTAGTTTTTAAAAGGTGTGAGTGAAATTAAGAATATCAATTTCTGCTCTCCTTCCTTGAGTTCTTCTTTCCTTATATTGTCTTTTTGATCTCTTTTTATGATTGTGATAGATCTGATTGATGTATTTTTTCAAATGAGGTCAAGTGTCATGTATATATAGCTTTCCTTGGGGTACGAACTGCTCCAATGAGGTCGACTTCATCATATCAAGGCCGACTTGATCTTGGAGGGGTAGTTTGACACATTTAACTCAAAAATTATTTCTTTGACTTGTTACAAGATTCCCAATGGGGTCTTTCACATATGAAAATGACTTTTGAATTCTTGACTCTATGTAAAAATCTAGAAGCACACAATGGGTGCTTTGACCTAGATCAATTTAACCTTGAGCATGAAACCCCATGGTTTAATAAATGACAATCATAATTTTTCTTTCTCTTTTACATCAAATACGTAAATCAATAGTACATAGTATATTATGAGGATCGAACCTAGTTACACATTTCAAAACCCACTCTTAACTTGGGAGGTATTCATAATACATAGAGGGTACATGGACATTTTCATACTGGGGAATTCTTATAAGAAGAGTTGGATTGGTAATCCATCTCATAAGATATCTTCTCATCTTATGTTAGTGCATCTCATCATATCAACCAACATTGTCATATAAAAAAACTTTGACTAACAACTCTACCTCTCCACTAGATTAGAGCACAATGTTGGGGAGACAATGATTTATAAACACCTTCATCATTGTTTCTCAAGGCATATATCCCATATGGATGTTCACAAGGTATGTCCTTTTAGGACCATTCCATTCTTGGATTTATACATCATCAAGGAATCTCCTCTTTGACTTCTCTTGCTTATTGGATGCCCTACCTCATCCTCAAAGAGTATCAATTCTTGAGACTACTTCTATTCTTAAAAAAGTATCATTCTCAGATGCTTAACCAATCCTCCATTCTTTCTTCATGATGTAAAGACAAGAATGATATTTTTATCTCTCCTTGTCAAATATGGAGGATCTACTCATTCCTCTATATGACAGGAATATACCCAAGATCCCTCTTAACTAGGGAACTGTTTCCTGTAGAAATTTGATAGAATTTCAATTGCTCAAGAAATTTAATCTAAAATAAAGAGACATGATTCTACTCTACTGATCTGGGGAATGAAATTCACAATTTAGAACAACATGCATAGAAATGTAATAAGCAAAACCACAAATACATAGTGATCTCAAGAAGAACCCAACTGGGAAAACACCCTCAAGCCTCTTTGCATTAATCAGATGAATAAATATCTATTACAATTACTATCTCCAACTCCGAGCTCAACCTGCAAAAGGATAATTTTTCTCTCTACTCAATGAACAACTCTAGCCAACACTTAACCAAATATCAGCTCACTTAGCCTCCTATTTCCTTGCACAAATATGGAGGAAATTGGCCCCTATTCTTTAGGAATTTCCTCCAAATTGATTACGCAATTCCCAAGGATTTATCATTAACTGCAAGAAATATCTGTACAGTCAAGACTAGTCTAAAACTGATGTTACAATACCTTGTCATCTCCACTTCAACTAAGGAACTTGAATTATCTGTATGCATTAGCTATTTCTAACAACCCTGGTGAAAATTTCATGTAACAAAAGTTAATAAAGGAAAAAATAATAACCGACGTTGATGGGACACTTATTCCAAGCTGAATGTTGGGAAAAACATCCTAGTGTGGGTGTTCATCAATTTAGTATGGCTAAAGGAAATTGGCAAAGACAATGGCTAAGGCTTTGGAAAGGAAAAATGACATTTTGGGTACATTTATTTATGAAAATAATGGAAATTAGGAGAAAAGGAAGGTCAAAGGTCACATGTTTCAAGTGAGGAGGAAAATGAAGGAAAATAATGGAAAATGAAGAAAATAGAGGCCTAATTGATAAAAATGCTTATGAGGATTAGCTTGTAACCTCCTGCCACTTCAATTTTGGAGCTCTCTCATTATTCTCTCTCTCTCTCTCTCACTCTTGGACAGTTAGAGTCTTCTCGGAGCACTTTGGCATTGGATCGAGAAAGGAAAAGAAGGCAAGAGGAAGTAGAGATCAAGCAAGGAAGAGCAGGATCAAGCAACCAGAAAAATATTCTTTGTAGGTATTGATTTTCATGTGTATTTTCCTTGCTATATTTGGCATGAATGGTATTGCATGTTGTTATTTTCTGTTATGGCATGGGTTTTTTTAGGTGTGACCGTGTTTTCAGCATAGCCTTACCATTTTCAGATAGTCATGGTGTAACTGGTTTCTCATGTTTTGATAGAGCTAGATTGCTAGATGGATTCGAATCTAAGTGAGGTGGATCTCCGAATGATAGAGCACATGACATAGTGGTCCTTGAACCAGACTGTGGATCATGGTAAAACCACTCACCTAGTAAGCCATGATCAAGATTGTGGGTTGTAGTAAAGCTAAGATTGTGTTGCCTCGATGGGTCTAAGAATCCTTGCCAGTGAATGGTAGGATATACGATAAATCAAACAGGTGGATTTTTCTCCATTGGGCCTAGTAATCCCAAGTTGGGATATGCGTTAAATCCTAGAGAGTGGGTCTCAGTTTGGGGTCTAGTGATCTGTTGTGGATTGCGGTAAATCCTAAGAGACTAGGAGACAGGAAAATTCCTCATGGTGTAGGTGGAGAAATTCGATGGCATCCATGCTTGTTTGGCCTAGTGACTGACTGGAGGTCATGGTAAAGCCTGCTATTACATGTTTATTGTGTTGGCCTAGTGATCCAGGATGGAATACGGTAAAGCCTAGTTTCTATTGATGAGGGTGAGGTGGTTTAGCCTTGGGATGCCGTGGTTGGTTCTTTTGGTTTGAGTCCCACATTCATGCTTGGAATATGGCACGAGTGTGAATGAATTAAGAGAGATTGGCTCAACAATTCTATGGTCTGGTGGAATGTGGTAGTCCCATCCTGGGTTTGGATTTTGCATCATCAATATGAGGTAATTTCTCCTTATAATTTTAGTAGTATTATATTGGCTTATATGTGGATCATATGGCTGTGATTTCCTTTGTTTTTTTGTTGCTATTATGCTGGTTATGTATATTTTTTATGAAAGTGGTTATTTATGGCTCTGTTGTAGTGGCTGCAACCACCCTTTAAAATTTTGCCTTAGCTTTGTTTTGGAGCCTCCCTACCAACCATCCTCATCAGCATGTCTTGCACTATCAAGTACACAAGCTTCATTGGTTTTTCAATAGCTTTCCAGCCTGTGCATGATAGCTTGCTTCACTCACCTCACAGGTTGCCACTCCAGACTTGGTCTAGCTGCTGGTTAAGCAACTCCCTCAAGAAATTGTGCAATTCTAGAGGGGAACTAATCTTCCCTCCAGAAATTGTGCAAATTTGACTAGCAGCCTGTTGGGCTCAGAAACTGCACAATTCTGTCAGTCAACCTTCCCAGTGAAAACTGCACAATCTAGCCCAAGAGGATTGCTCAACCTAGAAATTTCGCAATTCTGTGCAGCAGTCAGCCGCTCCTCCCAAAAATTGTGTAATCCCTCTGGATAACCAGCCCAGCTTCCTCGAAGAAATTGTGCAAAATTTCCCCTCAGTCAAGCAGGATGTTGCATGTGCCCTCAGGTTGATCGGTTCACCCAGGACCGAGAAAAATTAACTTGCGTGCATGGGATGCTTTTTCCCAAAATAACAAAAAGCAACATGAAAAAAAAATCCCTATATTTTAGGGAGCTATTTTTAGCAGCTGGAGGTTACATGCAAAGATCAGTTTAGAAACTTTCCTCCAAGTGTCGCTTTTTCCTAGATTTGTGGCATGCGCGACATGAGCCTAAAACTTATTTATTCAACACTTCAGAGCTCATTCTTCGCATCAATCTTGGATCTCTGACATTCGACAACACGACCAGGAGTCTTCGACATATCCAACTCAAATATTTCCGGGTAAGTCCGCTTAACTTCTCTTTTGCAGCATTTATGTCGCTTTTTGTGTTTTGGCTTATGTGATTGCTATCTACTTGATTTATGTGAACACTTGCTATCATTTACATGCATATTATCTTGTACTAGCACCATTTCAGTTTTTGTTAGCATCTCACTGTTGTCACATGCATGACACTATTTTTCATGAACGATTGCCGATTCGGTGACTCGTCTCACACACATGCATGTTGTTTCATTTTCTGAACCTTGCATCCACTATTTGCATGCATGATCATTCACCTCTACCTACACTTAGTATCGCCATGCATTCACATCTTCATTTTCTTTCAGTTGCCCGTCAACGGGTCTGGGTAACCTTGGCTTGGACTCTGCCTCACCAAGACAACATTATGCAATTATGAGAGGGAAGGCTCTTCCTTCCTCCTAGGAAATGCACATTTCTGGTGAGTGACTATCCTCCAGTCTTGCCTTGTGCAATTTCAAGAGATAGTGACTACTTGCCCATAAAATTGCGCAATGCAGTCCCTGGGCCTGCAACTTTTGCCAACTGAAATTGCACATTGCACAATCCCAACACCCAACAGGTCAGTCTGGATTGTGCATTAGGCAATTCCAGCAGCCAACCATTCTCCACACAGTTCTGACTGCTTTTTGCACAGTTCAGACAGGCAGTCTCCCGACCTCCCAGTGAAAATTGTACAATCCTTGCCATTCAATCCCTAGGTATGTAGCATGTTATCCCTCATGTTTTCTTTGGTTTTAACTGACAGATTTATTGCCATGCATGTCACCATGTCTCCATATATAGCAAGTGTTCATCTGTCTCTCAGCAGTTCAGGATTAATGGCCTCTAAGAGAGCAGGATCAAAGGACACTAACGGAAGTGCAACTCGAGCAACAATTGAGCGAGTGTCTACAAGTTTGCCGATTTATGAAGACACCAAGCTGATTGTAGACAAAGAAATCAAGCTGAAATGGCAAGAGGTCTATGATGCATTCTCAGTCACATTTGGGGAAGATCTCAAAGACCACGAAATCTATGTGAACATTCACAAGTCCGTCTTGTACCGGATTGCATGCAGGTATCCCGCATTCCCATGCACGAAAATGATACATTGGATCGTCTCGCAAACTGATCCCGAGACGATGACATTGGGTAGTGTCAGCGGGATGGAGATTGCAGGGCACAAAATTATCAACAGATGTATCATTTGTCGAAGCTAGTGATCACCATGGAGACACCCTTCAGCATTCCCAACAACAATCCCAACTCTAAGGACATCTTGAAGAACTAGTTAAAGGAGCCAGCCAAATTTAGGATGGCACCCAACTAGATTTACAAGATGAAGATACTATGGAAGGCGTATCAATACTTGGTCATATTTTCATGTTGCTTGTATTTCCAAGAGATCATGGAGAACTTCCCACAAAGTTGGGAGATTGCATTGGACCAACTGTCCAGTGAAGGAAAAGCATGCAAATGGTCTGACATATTGGTTCACAGGCTGAAGGAACAGGTGACAGGAGCTTGACAGCCACCCAAAGGTCAGCAAGAATAAATATACATGTCCACCTACATTTTGGATGCAATTTGTGCCCATCAAGAGTTCCCAGGCATGAAGTGAGCATGGACATCGCGGAAAACTCTGTCAACACTTATTGTAAACTGTTTTTCAAATGCAGCTTCAGAGGAGCTATCACAAAGCTATCAGATCATTTTTTCACCCTCATGTACAAGATGATATTTGAACAGGATCCACCTTGCATGTCAAAAGTAGCAATGGAAGCATTGATTGACATAGCGGATTGGTATGCCTCAACGTCTGACACCTTCATACTGATGTATAGCACGAAGAAGCCTCTACTTGTTTTGCTGAAGTTTTCCATGGACAATATCATCATGAAAGAAGTATCATACCATATCTCAGCACGACTATCAGCTAGGCTACACAGGAAGAAGAAGGCACCTTGAACCACTCTTCCATTGCGGATCGGGTTGACCTCAAGCATGCAAATGTCGAAACATAGGAGATCAAGAAATATCCTTTCGATGTTTGAAGGTTCAGTCCATATGAATTGAATTGTATTGTGAAAGATCACTGTGTGAGAGTATAGTTTTAGTGGATCCATAGGGCATGTCATTAGGCTGAGGAAGACCCATGGAGATATTGTTACAACTTCTCTAGGCCCAATTAACTAGTCGACATCACTGTGGGATGGTTAGAAAAGCAGCATGAAGAAGCATCCAGGAGAGCACTGGCAACAACAACAGCAGAGGTAAACATACTGACACGTGACAAAGGCATGAGGAAGATTGTCAACAATGTGGAGGCAAAACAAAGCTACAAGTTCAGAGTAGACCGACTTGTACAGAAAGTAGATTTTGCCATAGAGGTGAAGAGGCAACAATGCGATAGGAGAATGCACAAAGGTAGAGAGAAAATAGAGGAAGGAGGAAACAATGAAGGAGTTGCATGAGTTGAAGGAGCAACTTTAGAAGTAACAAGAGCTACACAAACATGAGAAGGAAGCACAACAAGAACACGTATAGCATGGGGCTAGCCACGTTCAAACAAATGAAACTGCACCTGTACAGTCGCACGATCAGGACTTTGATCAAGAGATTGAAAAATCACTTGAGAAGATGGATACGGATATGGAGCAACAAGAGTTAGAGCAAGACATCAACCTCATGCATTACCACCAAGAGGTCGACATACCAGCTTCACCGGAACTGGAAGTGGAGCAGGTCCCAAGCGACCAAGGAGACATTGAGATCCTTGGAGACAATCCAGAAGAAGAGATGAAAAACATATCATTCGATGAGTCACAACATAGATTTGTGCAATCACGCAGAGTGTTTACTTTGGATGATCACACATCTCCTGCATAGTTTAAGGAATGAGTGATCCTGTCTGACATGCGCAAGCATCTAGCAACATTGGCCGATGATACCAGAGCATATGCCGAAGCCACTAGCTCGAGTGTTTGCTTCTTGATAGATAAGAACGAGTGAATGTTTAAGGAATTACAAACGACCAAGAAAGGAGGAGAACTGGTTACAACATCCACCCAAGCAGAGTTGAAGAAGGTGATACTAGATGAAGTATTGTCTGTTGAGACAATCATGCAGGCGTTGTATTCCAATTTTGGTACCGTGCATAAGGCAGTTTTCCATCTCAACGGTTGGCAGCAATTATGTGCTAGGAGAGCATGTATATTTCCAAACGTGCATATTGCTATTGACTACATGTAAACATGGACAATGAGATACAAGGGAGCCCCGTTACAGTTGCCTAAGATGATGAAGGCTAGAGCGGTCGAGTTGAAGGCAAGCATCCGGAGTTAGATCTGAAACTATGAAGAGCTCCCGTAGCTCATCACTAGTTTGCAGGCTTCCCATGCACGGGTATTCAGGAGTATGGATGTTGTTGTGTGCACACATGCAATCCCATCTATTGGGAGACTCACCAAGGCAAAGACAAAGGCATAAGTCCAATTAGAGCTTGATTCATACTTTGACGAGTTGGTGCGAATAGCCACCAGCATAGACTTGGTGATCAGTGCAAATAACATGCATCAGTATGTCATTGGTCTGGACGCACTCAAGAAAATGATGCACATGTTATCAGATGAGTTGGACAGAGGAGCTAGATCAGTTTACTCATGCTACAGAGACAAGATTTCGTTTCTAGAAAGATGTCACCATAGAGTATGCGGACACAATCATGGACTACTGATCTTGGCATCAGTTTGCTACTCTCAACCACTTGAGGATGTTGAAGAGATAGTCTTCCCCCCGTTGTGTGAGTCATAGTGATGTATTGCATGGATTTCTCAAGCCTATTTTGTCTCACATGGGTACATGTGCAGATTGTATGTAATGTCTTGTCAAGTGGAAGTTCAAGTGTCGATGGTTGGATGTAATAGTCATAGAGTAGATGAAGAGTCATGAGGGTAGATGAATAGTCACAAAGGGGAATGTCAAGGGAAACCCCACCATTTTCTATATATAGTCCCTCGTAGCTCATTGCAGAGGCTTTTGGTCAGCCAAGCTTCCCATAGGAATATCTTAGAGAAAGCTTGGAGAGCATTTTAATGAGCCTTGGCTTCTCCATTGTGCATAGCTAGTATATCTCTTCAGAGGAGAAGGTGACAGTGACTGTAACGTTCCGCTATGGAATTAGTGGTTCTTCATGTTTGTATTGTATGACTGTAACTTTCACTTCTTAATATAATAGAGAAAACATGTTTCATGCATATGTCATATTGTATTTCATCTATATTGTTTACTCTAAATGATATATGTATATGTTTGCTTATGCATGCATGTGTAGCTATTTTTTATATATGTATGTATGAATATAATTGAAATGTTCTATTGGTTTAACCATCACTTTGGATTGCTGGGTTACTTGCCTTCTAGTTTGTGATGCATCTTTGCTTTTGTGTTCCCTTCTTAACTCCGTGCTTTCATAGGTTTCCAAGGGGTGGACTCACCTCACCCTCCATGTGTTAGAATTGCTGATGCACCTTCCTTAACTTGCTGCATGTGTCACACCCTTGCTACCAATAGGGACATTTTACATTCCTATACGCGCAACCACGGTCAAGGTGATACCATATGACCCACTGCTATGACTCCTACACCAAACGATCTGAGGTCTAGTGGGGACTTCTTACCGGGGAGATCCCTTGACATGTTGGTGGATCCAACACTGTCAACATTTTTGGTGCTAGAAGGAGGACTAGATGACATGCTGTGTCCTCTCATCCTATTTTGAGCCTTTACACATCTATCATGTATTCCATTATACTCATCCCTCCACGATGTTTTTCGCATGACGAACCTCTCAACATCACAAGGGAGTTTTTGGGTCTCTTGTTCGAATTGATGTATGATGGTGAAGGAAAAGTGGCCTGGCCTATGTTCTTTCAAGACTTCTTTGCCATGCTTGACAAGGCAGATGAATGTTCTGATGAAGAGGCTAGCCTGCTACTTGCATACACACTTCATGAATCCCCACAATGGTGGTGCTGTAGTTTGCCTGCTGGTAGCATGCACTCACTTGAGCAATTCTTTGATCTCATTGAATCTACTTTCCATCATTTTGATCTAGAACCTCTTGACAAAAAAATATTACAACAACGGAAGGCCCCGCATGAATAGCCTATGGATTTTTGGCAACGCTTCCATGATTTGTAGTTTGAAGCTCCGAATATCCAGATGAAATTTCCATATTTTTGGGATAGATTTGAATACTATCTTAACAAATTAGTCAATCCTAAGAAGAAGTGTGAGCCCAAGCCCCACTCACCATACTTCGGTGATGGATTTGCGCAATCACAAACAGATATGGTCACTGTCACAAGTGACTTTCCGCCGTCCCCTCATCAAACAACTCCACCATTGCAAAGAGATGTGGGAGAGCATGCACACACATGTGTTCAACCGTCACATCCTCCTGACATTGCTCCTTCCGGTTTTCGCGCAAGCTTGGTTGTGAATACATTGAGTTCTCACATGTATTTTGTACCTCATCCTCCGTCTTTGTACTTGGATGATCCTCTGGATGACACTATCTTGTTTTCTTTTGTTCTTGACTCTACACTTGTTGTGAATGAGGATCAAACCATCGATGGAGTTGGTGTTGCACAACCAACATTTGCTGTCATTCATGACGAGTACGATTGGGAGCTTGAGCCTCAATCCTCGGTGAAGGATGACTTCCTATGTCCAAGCCTCCTCTGTGTTTTCTTGACATCTTTGGTGATTATGCCATCCATGATTTCACATGTTTATCTCCATCTATGGATGCACCCATTTTTGATCATTCGTAGAACACACCGGATGTCATTCCATATTCCGACAACGAAGAGGATAAATTATTCATTGAAAATCCACTTGACTTTTCGTCTGCTTTTTTTGGAAACACAGAGGGTGAATTTTTCCGTTTCTCATCTACCCCTTTGTTTGATTCATTAGGTCATGTGGATGCTAATGAAATCATTGATTTTTCTAATCGTAGCTGTTGTGATCTATTTACTCCCGTATTATATCATGATGATGATTCTATTGCAGTTGATTTTTTGAAGCCACCTATTTATGATGATCTATCTTTCGATGAAGTCGAAACCCCACAGACTATTGAGGCACTCTAGCCTGAGCTTATGGTTATGTCAGGCCCTCACTATCCTAAGGTTAGTTTCACTCTCAATCAGGAAATTGTTGAAACACCCAAGGCTCCTTCATTCGAACTATAGGATCCCATTGCTCATGCATTGGATGAATCTTACATTGCAAGTGCACGTGCATGATGCAAGTTGTCTTTTTTTCTTTCGTTTGCTTGCATGTCACAGTCAAAAGTATGTGTATTCTCAACAGTTGCATGCAGTGTCGCACAACACTGTGATAAGTCCATGGATTACATGACATGCACTTGCACTCACATATGTTCTGTGGACACATTTAAACTTGGAGTGTGTTTGTCTTCATTGTTATATCTTTATTGTTTGCTGGTTACCACAACTATCTTGTTCACGAACCATGCCTTCACCGACATGGGTCGACCAATGCATCGGTGGATGCATTAGAAGTATCACTTCACGTGATCAGGCCCATGCACTGTTAGCTTAGGAGTAGGACTAGTGTTTGCTTTTGGTTTGTTTGCTTGCATGTATGTTTGCTTCTTACCTTGCATGTTTATTTTCTTACACGCCTGTTTGCTTACTCACTTTCCTTTCACATTTACTTCTACTTTCACTTTGTTTTGTGTTTGTTTGCTTGTTTTGTGCTTGTAGGTTAGTTTCGCATGAAACCGTGTGTGACTCTTGAAACAAGCTGGGTAAAGTACAAGAGGACTTATGCAGTTATCAATACTTGGTTATTTGTTGTCTTGCCTATATATGAAGAACTTGTTATCTTCAGTCCATGATACATCAATGGAAAATACGTACTGTTCGAAGTGAACCTTGGTGAAAACACGAGACTTGCACACTAACTAGTGTCACCTACTCTAGTCGGTTGTTTTTGGGTTAATCCTTGTCATCTCAGTTAAGTAGAGTAAGGTGAGGGGGAAAACCTTAACAAGCACATTAGGGGTATATATAAACTACTTCTCTGAAGGAACAACCTCTTCTACTCTCAATAATTTGGGATCCCTCTTCCACCTCTGAAATGAAAAAGTGTTATGCACAATTATGAAAACGAAAAGTAAAAAAAATGAAAAGTGAAAAACTTCAATAAAATGAAAAATAAATAAGGCGAAAGAAGAAAAAGGCTTCTTGCACAGAGAGGTGATGCAAGTAACTTCATCAGGGTACTGACTAGGCCCACTGGTAGCGGAGTGATGCTTGTGCTCTTGTGTGACTCCGCTGGGGTATTGTCCAGGCCTACTGGTAGCAGAGCAACACTAGAAATGAAACTAAAACTCTGATGACTATAATGCTTGCGCACCAATATACCCCTCATCCCCAATCAAAACAACTGTCTTGACTTGGCTTGGAATGTGTGTTGATCGACCAAGAGCTTGGTAGATTCTACATCTTAAAATCAAGCAAGTGTGGAAACCAAGATGAACAAAGAACTGAACAATACTTCCGAAGGTGTTAGACTTTATTTCATGAAGAAGGTCCATTCAGAGAGCTGGAGTTCTACCAGTGTATCACCAAGTGTTGTAGTGGCTACAACCACCCTCCAAAATTTTTCCTTAGCTTCGTTTTGGAGCCTCGCTACCAACCATCCTTAGCAGCATGTCTTGCACTGTCAAGTACACAAGCTTCATTGGTTTTTCAACAACTTTCCAGCCTGTGCATGATATCTTGCTTTACTCCCCTCATAGGCTTCTATTCCAAACTTGGTCTAGTTGCTAGCTAAGAAGTTCCCTCAAGAAGTTGCACAATTTTGGAGGGGAACCAGTCTTCCCTCCAGAAATTGTGCAAATCTGACTAACAATCTTCTGGGCTCAGAAACTACGCAATTTTGTTAGTCAACATTCCCAGTGAAAACTACAAAGTATGGCCCAGTAGGACTGCTCAAAGGTAGCAGTCAGCTGGTCCTCCTAAAAATTGCGTAATCCCTCTAGATAGCCAACCCAACTTCCTCCCAGAAACTGCGCAAAATTCCCCTCATTCAAGCAAGTTGTTTTATGTGCCCTCAGGTTGACTGGTTCCACCCGGGACCGAGAAAACTTGACTTGCATGCATGGGCTAATTTTTCCTAAAATAGAAAAAAGAAACATGCAAAAAGCATCCCTAGATTTTAGGGAGCCATTTTTAACAACTGGAGGTTACATGCAAAGATCATTTTAGAAACTTTCCTCCAAGTGTCGCTTTTTCCTAGATTTGTGTTATGCATGTCATGAGCCTCAAACTTATTTATTTGATGCTTTAGATCTCATTCTTCCCATCGATCTTGGAGCTCTAACATCCCATAGCACATCCAGGAGTCTTTGAAACATCTAGCTCAGCTATTTCCGGGTAAGTCCGCTTAACTTGTCTTTTGCAACATTTCTATCACTTTTTGTGTTTTGTCTTGTGTGAGTACTGTCTACTTGATTTTTGTGAATGCTTGTTGTCATTTACATGCATATTAGCTTGTACAACCACCATTTCATTTTTCGTTAGCATCTCACTATTGTTGCATGCAAGACACTATTTTGCACGAATGATCTCTGATTCGGTGACTCGTCTCACACACATGCTTGTTGTTCTGTTTTCTAAATATTTCATCCACTGTTTGCATGCACGATCATTCACCTTTGCCTACACTCAGTATTGCCATGCATTCACATCTTCATTTTATTTCAGTTGCCCGTTGGTGGGTCTGGGCAAACTTGGCCCGGACTTTACCTCAACAAGACAACATTGTGCAATTCTGAGAGGAAAGGCTTTACCTTCCTCCCAAAAAATGCACATTTATGGCCAATGAATATCCTCTAGTCTTTCCTTGTGCAATTCTAAGAGACAGTGCCTGCTAGCTAAGAAAATTGCGCAATGTAGTCCCTGGGCCTGCAACACTTGCCAGCTAAAATTGCGCATTGTACAATCCCAGAATCTAGCAGGCCAGTCTGGATTGTGCATTACACAATTCTAGCAGCCAACCAACCTCCAGACAATCCAGAATGCCTTTTGCATAGTTCTGGCAGCCAGTCTCCTGACCTCCCAGTGAAAATTGCGCAATCCTTGCCAGTCAATCCCCAGGTATGTAGAATGTCATCCCTCAAGTTTCCCTTGGTTTTAACTAATAGATTTCATGCCATGCATGTCGCCATCTCTCCAGATATAAAAGGTGTTCATCCATCTCTCAGCAGTTCAGGATCAAAGGACATCGATGAAAGTTCAACTGGAGCAACAATTGAGTGAGTGTCTACAAGTTTGTCAATTTATGAAGACACCAAGCTGACTGTAGACAAAGACATCAAGATGAAATGGCAATAGGTCAATGATACATTCTTAGGCACATTTGGGGAAGATCTCGAAGACCGCCAAGTCTATGTGAACATTCAAAAGTTCGGCTTGTACCAGATTGCATGCAGGTATCCGACGTTCCCATGCGCGAACATGATACATTGGATCATATCACACACTGATCCTGAGAGGATGACATTGAGAAGTGTTAGTGGGATGGAGATTGCTACCTTCAGGGCACAGGATTATCAATATATGTATCATTTGTTGAAGATCACCATGGAGACACCCTTCAGCATACTTAGGAGAAATGCCAACTCCAGGGACATCTTGAAGAACTGGGTAAAGGATCCAACCAAATTTAGGATGAAACCCAACCATATTTACAAGACGAAGATACTGTGAAAGGCGTATCAGTACTTGGTCATCTTTGCATGTTGCTTGTATGGCCAAGAGAGCACGAAGACCTTTCTGTAGAGTTGGGTGATCACGTTGGACCTACTGGAAAGTGAAGGAAAAGCATGCAACTGGTACGACATATTGGTTCACAAGCTGAAGGAACAGGTCATAGGAGCTCAATGGCCACCCAAAGGTCTGCAAGCAGAAACCTACATGTCTGCCTACATCTTGGATGCAATCCGTGCCTATCAGGAGTCCCTGAGCATGAAGTGGGCATGGATATTGGTGGAAAACGCGATCAACACTTATCATAAATTGTTTTATAAATGCAACTTTAGAGGAGTTATCACACAACTGTCATGTCATTTTGTCACCACAGTGTACAAGATGATATTTGAGCAGGATCCACCTTGCATGTCAAAGGCAACAATGGAGGCACTGGCCGACATAGCAGATTGGTATGCCTCATCGTCCGTCACCTTCAAATGGATGTACAGTGTGGAGAAGCCTCTGCATGTTTTTCCAAAGTTTTCCATGGACAAGCTCATCATGTAAGAAGTATTATACAACATCTCGGAAGGACTGTTAGCTAGGCTGCACCGGAAGAAGAAGGTACCTTGGCCCACTCTTCCATTTTGAATAGGGTTGTATGAGATATGGAACCTCAAGCATGGAGATGTTGAAACAAAGGAGATCAGGAAATATCCTTTCGAATTTTGAAGCTTCAATCCATATGACCGGCCTTGTATTGTGAACGATCACTGCATGAGAGTAAAATTTCAGTGGATCGACGAGGAATGTCATTGGGTGGAGGAAGACCCATGGAGATATTGTTACAACTTCTCCAGGCCCAATGAATCAATTGGCATCGCTGCGGAATGGTTAGCAAAGCAGCATGAGGCAGCATCCAGGAGAGCACCGACAGTAGTAGCAGCAGAGGTAAACATACCGACGTGCGACAAAGGAAAGAGGAAGAATTTCGACAATGCGGAGGTAGAACAAAGTTGACAATTTAGAGGAGACCCAATTGTATAGAAAGTGGCTTTGGCCATAGAGGCGAAGAGGAAACATTGTGATAGGATGAATGCACAAAGGCAGAGAGAAAAAAAAAGGATGGAGGAAACAATGAAGGCGTTGCATGAGTTGAAGGAGCAACTCCGGAAGCAACAGAAGCTTCACAAACAAGAGAAGGAAGCACAACAAGAACAAGTACAATAGGGTGTGCTACATGTTCAAATAGATGAAACTACATCCGTACAGGTAGTAGACTCATCCGAACAACTGGCATCAAGTAGACAGTGTGAGCAATCACACGAGCATGACTTTGCTGAAGAGATTGAACAAGCACTTGAGAAAATGGATACATATGTGGATCAACAAGAGTTAGAGCAAGACGTTGACCTCATGCCTTACCACCATGAGGTCGACCTACCAGATTCACTAGATCAGAAGTGAAGCAAGTCCCAAGCGACCAAGGAGACACTTCGATCCTTGGAGACAATCCAGAAGAAGAGATGCACAACATATCATTCGACGAGTCACATCATAGAGTTGTGCAACCATGCAGAGTATCTACTTTGGATGATCACACATCTCCTACACAGTTTGAAGAATGAGTGATTGTGTCTGATGTGCACAAACATCCAACAACATTGGCCGATGCTACCAAAGCATATGCCGAAGCCACTAGCTCGAGTGTTCTCTTCTTGATAGCTGAGAACGAGAAAATGGCTGAGGGATTAAAGACGACCAAGAAAGGAGGAGAACTGGTTATAGCATCTGCCTGAGCAGAGTTGAAGAAGGTGGTACTAGATGAAGCATTTTCCATTGAGATAGTCATGCGAGTGTTGTATTCCAAGTTTGGTAATGTGCATAAGGCAATTTTCTATCTCAACGGTTGGCAGCATCCATGTGCTGGGAGAGCATGTATCTTGTCAAACCTGCATACTGCTACTAACTACATGAAAACATGAAAAATGAGATACAAGGGAGCCCTCTTACACTTCCCCAAGGTGATGAAGCCCAGAGCGGTCCAGCTAAAGGCACGGATCCGGAGTTAGATACAGAACTATGAATAGATCCCGAAACTCATCACTAGTTTGTAGGCTTCCCATGCATAGGTATTCAGGAGTATGGATGTTGTTGTGTGCGCACATGTGATCCTATCAATTGGGACACTCACTAAGGAAAAGACAAAGGCACAGGTTTGACTAGAGCTTGACTCATACTTTGATGAGTTGATGCACATAGCCACCAACAAACTTGGTGATTAGTGCAGAATCCATGCATCAATATGTCACTGGTCCGACCACACCTAAGAAAATTATGCACATGTTATCAGACGAGTTGGATAGAGGAGCTAGAGAAGTGTACCTGGATGCTACAGAGGCAAAAGTTCATTTCTAGAATGATGTAACCATAGATTACATGGACACCATCGTGGAATACTGAGCTTGGTATCAGTTCGCTAGTGTCAACCACCATGAGGATGTTGAAGAGTTACTCTTCCCCTAGTTTTTCGAGTCAATGATGTCTTGCATGGCTTGCACATGCCTATTTTGTCTCAAATGGGTATGTGTGCAGATTGTATGTAACATCTTGTCAAGTGGAAGTTCAAGTGTCAATAGTTGGATGTAATAGTCATAGAGTAGATGAAGAGTCATGAGTGTAGATGAATAGTTACAAAGGGGAATGTCAAGGGTCACCCCACCCTTTGCTATATATAGTACCTCATAACTCATTGTAGAGGCTTTTGGTAAGCCAAAATTTCTACAGGAGTATCTTAGAGAAAGCTTGGAGAGTATTCTAACAAGCCTTGGCTTTTGCACTGTGCAGAGCTAGTATATCTCTTTGGAGGAGCAGGCGTCAGTGAATGTAACGTTCTGCTGTCACAACTAGTGGTTGGCCATGGTTGCATTGTATGACTGGAACTTTCACTTCTTAATATAACAGAGCCAACACATTTCATGTATATGTCGTATTGTATTTCATGTTTCTTGTTTACTCTAAATGATATATGTATCTATTTTCTCATGCATGCATGTGTAGCTATTTTCTGTATATGTATGTATGAATCTTACTGAAATGTGTTGTTGGCTTAACCATCACTTTGGATTGATGGCTTACTTGCCTTCTAGTTTGTGATGTATCTTTTCTTGTGTGTTCCCTTCTTAACTCCATGCTTTCATAGGTTTCCAAGGGGTGCACTCACCTCACCCTTCGCGTGTTAGAACTGCTCATGCGCTTTCCTTGAATTGTTGCATATGTCACACCCTTTCTACCAAAATGGAAATTTTACTTGCCTCTGCACGCAACCATGGTCAAGGCGATACCGTACAACCCACTACTGGGACTCCTACACCAAACGGTCTGAGGTTTAGTTGGGACTTCTTACTAGGGAGATCCCATGACATGTTGATGGGTTCAACACCATCAATAAGATCTGATCATGTTTTACTTGTAAATGAATGCACAATGTATCTATGACCTAATAGATGATAATACAATGATTGATATAAGGGAACAATGCTTCATAGCTATTGTGAGATAAGTATGAGTCCCTTATGCTTAAATATGTTGTTTACACCTGTAGATTACATATTCATGATATGTTTGACAAAAAACCAATCATGGCTAGTAGGGGTCTGGTTAAGGTCTTGTTCAAGTATTTACATTTGCATCATCATTTCCCTGTTATCCTTATTTTCTAAAGATGTCATTAAATTATGGGTAGTGACCTGGGATTTGGGCCTGAAAAGTGGCTCAAACCTTGGGGATGTTGGCACAACACTGGGACAAATAGTCCCTGGACATTGGAATTCCTTGGCATGAGAGAGTCCAGAGCCTGCTGGATGCTTTCAGGTGCATATCATGGGAGCCTCCGGGGTTCAAGTGGTATATAACCTTGGTGGGACCCAAGGGAGAGCTACCTAAGTGGTTGGGATGGTTCCTGCGAGTCCTATAGATGATGTGGAAGGTATGTATGTTGTGTTCCTATCAATTCCACTTCCTTAAGGTCACATAGGAGGTTGAATCTAATCATAGTAGCCTCTCGTCACATCTTTACCCTGGTTGGCGATTACTTGGGTAGATGTGGGAGGAGGGTGTTATAAGGTGGTATCAGAGCATGGTTCATCCCTCATATTGGATGGGCAGTGTGTTGGTCATGCATTCATGTTGTTTACATGTGTGTTAATTATTCTTGTGATTTATGTGCTTGTTGCATATGCATGGTGTTAGTCATGGTTATAGTGATGTCATCATGTGAAAGAGGATATTGTTGTATAAGGCATGTCATCATGAGTGTATGATTGGCTACATGCTGTTTATGCTTACATATTGTCAGTGTACATTAGTATGGTTGTTGTTGTAATGGATAAGGTCATGGTATGTGTAGTTGATATGGTCATGCATTGTTGCATGGACTCTAGCTAGACTGATGGTTATATGGTTATATGCTTATGTATTATATGTGTATATGCTATCATGATTATGTTATACATGTATCATGCTAATTAGATGATATTGCAGACGAGATATCCTCCAAGAATTATGCTAAGGTACGTTGGTTTATTGTGATTTGGTTTAACTGACATAGTATGCCTTGTAGGAAAGAGATCAAAATGACTAGCAAAATGGTAGACTACGAATAATTTCCCTTTGAATTAGATGAGCAGCATGGTGTTGGGCACTCTTCTAATTTGGAAGACACATTGAGAAGCTTTAAGGAAGAAATAAGGTGTTGTAAGGTAGACAATGACAAAATCATACAAGCACATGAGAAACAAGTAGAGGTTAATGCTATACTTCTTCAAAGTTTATCAGAATTGCAATGACAAGGGACACTTCAGATTAGCCATGGACAAGAGGACAAAACTAATGTGGCATATGGTAGTAGGTCTCATGGTGGTTATAGGTCAGATAGAGATGATACAGTTAGATATGGAAGATTGTTGGATACTCCAGATAGGAGAGGTGATGGATACATGTATTATTCTAGTTCTGGTTCTAATAGGCATCATGATCGCCATCGTTATCATCCTTACAAGAGGAGTGATAAGGGATCCTTTCTAGATGAGTTTAAGAAAAAAAAACCACCTACTTTTGATGGATATGTGAAGAAGCTAGAAGATGCAGAACCTTGGATACCTAAGATGAAGAAATTATCTCAGTTGCATGAGTACATAGATAATATGAAGGCCATAATATCTATCTTGAGCCTGAGAGGTAAAGTAGACATTTGTTGGGAAAATGTGAAGCGGGTTAGAGACATCAGGACATATGACTTGACTTGGCACAAGTTCCAGAGGCTTTTCAGGAAGAAGTACTTGTTAGAAAGGTACTACGACAGTAAGGCCAAAGAATTCAGTGAGTTAAATATGGGATCATGAAAGATGAGGAGTACATGACTAAGTTCCTAGAGCTATTGAGGTATGTATCGTATATTAAAGATGAGAAGAATAAAGTTCAGCAATTTGTTAGTGGATTTCCATTAGCGTTTAGAGATCAGATTGAGTATGATGAGGCTCAGTAACTTGAGGAGGTTATTGGGAAATTGAAACATTGCTATGAACAGTCAAAGTGTAAGAATGAATCCTAGCAAGGATGAAAAATTAAAGACAAAGGTAAAAGTAAATGGTAGTCGAAAAAAGAAAGGCGTCAAAATGCATATGAGAAAGAAAATGTGGCACCACAAAAGAGGTTCAATAAAACTAGATAGGGACATGGGTCACATCAACAACATAGAGGTGATGGTATTGGTCAATTGGAGTGTTGGAAATGTGGAAATGATCACCTTAAGAGAGATTTTCCAGTAAAATCAGGGTGGTAAGCCTAAGATATATAGTGCATAGGAGGCACAAACTATTGGGGATGTTGGTTAGAGCGTTCCTCGTATTTATGCAACATTGGATAACAAACATGCATACCATCAAGCATCTATCATTGAGATGGACAATAAGCTTTGTGATCAAGTTATTTCTATTTTGGTTGACCCAAGATCTAATTATAGTTATGTTAGTCTTGTCTTGGTGGATAAGTATGGTTTGAGTAAGGAATTGCATGTATAATCTTGGTTAGTGTGGTTGGATACATGTACAAAGAAGCAAGTTCATCATTGGGTAAGAGCTTAGGCATTTTATTTGAATGGTATGCCTACCGCAACATGTTTGAATGTATTACCATTGGGATCATATAGTATGTTGTTGGGAATGGATTTTTTGTACCTCCATAGAAACAAGGTGGATTTTTATGACAAATAAATTGAGTGTGTGGATAACAATGGGGAACCTAGAGTCTTGCAAGGAAAGAAAAAAGCCACATCAGTTAGGATGGTGAAAACTATCCAGGGAAAGCGTAGTCATAGGAAAGGGTGTGCATTATTTTCAATTCATATCTCTAGTGACAAGGGTAAGGAAGTTGAGGATGCAGATGTTTTGGGTAGGTACCCATTTTTACAACATTTTCAAGATGTATTTCCTGAGGAAACTTCAGAGCTTCCACCTCATAGGGCAGTATAATTTTCTATTGAGTTAGTGCTAGAGGCAACTCCAATATCAAAAGCACCTTACAAGATGAGCACACCTGAGTTGGTAGAGTTGAAGTTGTAGTTGAAGGAAATGTTGGAAAAGGGATACATTAGACAAAGTGTATCACCATGGGGCCCACAAGTATTGTTTGTGAAGAAGAAAGGTGGTACTATAAGATTATGAATTGACTATAGGCAATTGAACAAAGTGACTATCACGAACAAGTATCCGTTGTCGAGGATTGATGACATGTTCGATCAGTTTAAGGGAGCAACAATGTTCTCGAAGATTGATTTGAGATTAGGATACCATAAAGTATGAATCAAAGAAGAGGACATCGACAAGACCACATTTAGAACTAGGTATAGGCATTATGCATTTGTTGTAGTTCCATTTAGTTTGACTAATGCTCCAACTACATTTATGTGCTTGATGAATAGTGTGTTACGTTCATATTTGGATAAGTTTGTTATTATGTTCATTGATGACATATTGGTATATTCTAAAAATGAGGACGATCATGCTGATCATTTAGCACCAATGTTGAGGTTGTTGAGAGAACATCAGTTGTATGTTAAGCTTAACAAGTGCATTTTATTTCAGACTTAGGTACACTACTTGGAATATGTTGTCTCCAAGGAGGGAATTGCAGTAGATCCAAAAAATATAAGGGCCATCATAGAGTGGTTAGCTCCCAGAAATGTGGATGAGGTGAGATATTTCATGGGGTTAGCAGGCTATTACAGGAGGTTCATAAGGAACTTCTCACAAATTTCTTATCATATTACATCATTGTAGAGGAAAGGTAAGAAGTTTTACTGCATAGAGGAGTGTGAGGCTAGTTTTGAGCAGCTTAAGTAGTTGTTGACACACGTTCCAGTGTTAAAGATTGTAGATCCAGATAAGGAGTTTGTAGTATGCACATATGCTTGCAATAGAGGACTTGGTGGGGTCCTTATGTAGGATGGATAGGTGGTATGCTATGAGTCATGAAAACTAAATGAGCATGAACAGAACTACCTGATGCATTATCTTGAGTTAGCAATAATCATACATGCATTGTAGATGTGGAGGCACAATATTATTGGCAGGAGGTTTGTATTGATGAGTGATCACATTGGGTTGAGGCATTTGTTTGACCAACTGAATTTGAATGCTAGGCAACCTAGATGGTTGGCCACGATCAATAAGTTTGACTTCGAGATCAGTTACATCAAAGGAAATGAGAATAGGGTGGCAGATGATCTTAGCATGCAGGTATTGGTTAATCACATAAGAATTATGAGCTCCTATGTGACAAACTTACAAGATAGGATGTTGCAGGAAGGTCATTGGGATGTTAGGTATATGGAGATTATGCACGGGTTACAGTAGGGTATAGGTACATGTGTAGGTACAAGTACAAGTAGTGGTATAGGTATAGGTGCAGGTGCACAGGATGTGGATTATTTTCTTACAACAAATGGATTGGTTATATTTAGGGATAGGATATATGTGCCAGACAATAGTGAGCTCAAGAATGTGATCTTGAGAGTTTCACACGAAACCATATTCAAGTCACCCGGGCTACCATAAGACATTGACCATAGCGAAGAAATTTTATTATTGGCGGAATCTAAAGAAGGATGTAGTAGAGTTTGTAGCTAGGTGTTTTGATTATGACTGTGTGAAGGCAGAGTGTAAGCATCCAGGTGGATTGCTACAGACGATTGCGATTCTAGAGTGGAAACGGGAGGTCATTTCCATGGAATTTATTATAAGATTTCCGAGGATAGTGAGACAACATGATTCCATCTTGGTTGTTGTGGACAGGTTGACAAAGGTTACACACTTCATTCCAGTGAAGTCTACATTCTCAACTAGTGAGGTAGCACTTGTATTCATCAAAGATGTGGTCAGATTGCACGGTTTTCTAAAGAAGATTATGTAAGATAGGGATGCAAAGTTCACTTCCAAGGTTTGGAAGGAGTTGTTTGTAGGTTTGGGCACATAGTTGGCCTTCAATACAACTTATCATCCATAGACATATGGACATACTGAGAGGGTCAACAGGATATTGGAGGACAAGTTGAGGATGTACGTGATGCATCAACAACAAAAGTGGGAAGAGTATCTTCCACTAGTAGAATTTTCTTACAACAATGGGTATCGAGAATATTTGAGGACAAGTCTATTTGAGGCATTATATGGGCAGAACTACAATACTCCCATCAGTTGGAGTGATCCAGTTAACATGGTGTTGATTGGACTCAACATGTTGGTGAACATGGAATAGGAAATGCAGGTTAGAAAGAAGAATCTAAAGGAAGCACATGCTATGTAGAAAAGTTATGGATATCAAAACAGGTTGTTCAAGGAGTTTTAGTTTTGGGAATAAGTGTAATTGTGCATCAAACCAAAGAAGAGATCCTTATTGATTGGATCAGGTACCAACTTGGCACCATGGTTTTGTTGACCCTTCAGTATTGTTGAGAGGATTGGGCCAGTAGCCCATGGACTCACATTTTCTCTGAAAATGAAATTACATGATGTTTTCCATGTGTCATTACTTAAGAAGTATGTTAAATATGCTGATCGTGTGATTGAATGATCTGTATTGCATGTGCAACTAGATGGAGAATTCTAGCCAGACCCTCAGTGTGTATTGCAGAAAAAGGTGCTCATGCTCTGGAACTGAGCAATCAAGCAAGTTAAAGTGCAGCGGAAGCACTTTGGGCCCGATGAAGCTACATGGAAGATGGCATATCAGATTCGGGCTATGTATCCTTCATTGTTTTCCAGTTGAGGAAAAGTAGCTTTGGTATGGTGTTTTGGTATATGTTTTGGTACATGTTTGGTGATGTTTTGGTATATGTACATATGTATATGTATGTAAACACCGCCATGATCTATGTTATAAATATCCAATAAGTGGTATGTTTGTCATGTCATTATGATATTATTCTTTTTATTTTTTGATTTTGGTTTGCTTCTCAGCAGGGTGATTATTGTAAATATTGCATCAAGCTATGTTATAAAGCTCCATGGGTAGTATGTTTGTTTTTCAACAGTTTTGCTGAGGTATAGGCATGGTTGAACACTGAGGATGGTGTCCCCCAAGAGGGAGGGTTCCATAACAACCTTGGTGAAAATTATATGTAATAAAAGTTAATAAAGGCAAAAATAATAACCATGGTTGATGGGACACTTATTCCAAGCTGAATGACGAGCAAAACATCCTAGTGTGGGTGTTCATCGGTTTCGTATGGCTAAAGGAAATTGGGAAAGGCAATGGCTAAGGCTTTGGAAAGGAAAAATGGAATTTTTGGCACATTTATTTATGAAAATAATGGAAATTAGGAGAAAAGGAAGGTGAAAGGTCACAAGTTTCATGTGAGGAGGGAAAATGAAGGAAAATAATGGAAAATGAAGAAAATAGAGGCCTAATTAATAAAAAGGCTTATGAGGATCAATTTGTAACATTTTGTTAGTTTAGTTTTGGAGCTCTCTCATTATTCTCTCTCTCTCTCTCTCTCTCTCTCTCTCACTCTTGGAAACTTAGAGTTTTCTTGGAGCACTTTAGCATTGGATCAATAAAGGAAAAGAAGGAAAGAGGAAGTAGAGATCAAGCAAGAAAGAGCAGGATCAAGTAGCTACAATTGTATTCTTTGCAGGTATCGATTTGCATGTGTATTTTCCTTGCTGTATTTGGCATTCATGGTATTTCATGTGGTTCTTTTACTATTATGGCATGGGTTTTTCTAGGTGTGACAATTTTTTCAACCTAGCCTTTCAATTTCCAGATAGCCATGGTGTGACGGGGTTCTCATGTTTTGGTTGAGCTAGATTGATGGATGGATTCAAAGCTTAGTGAAGTGGATCTCCGAATGATAGAGAACATGGCCTAGTGGTCCCTAAACTAGACTGTGGATCATGGTAAATCCATTGGCCTAGTAACCCCTGAGCCACACTGTGGGTTGCAGTAAATACATGATTGTGTTGCCTCAGTGGGACTAGGAATCCTTGCCAGTGAATGGCAGGATATATGGTAAATATAAGAGGTGGATTTCTCTACGTTGGGCCTAGTAATCCTAGGCTAGGATATGCAATAAATAATGGAGAGTGGGTCTTAGCTTAGGGCCTAGTGATACGATGTGGATTGCAGTTAATCCTGAGAGACTAGGAGACAAGAAAATTCCTCACGGTGTAGGTGGAGAAATACGGTGGCATCCATGGTTGTTTGGCCTAATGATCAGGTGGAGATCATGGTAAAGCCTGTTATTACATGTTTATTGTGTTGGTCTAGTGATCCATGATGTATTATGATAAAGCCTGGTTTCTATTGATGAGGGTGAGGTGGTTTAGCCTCAGGATGCCCTGGTTGGTTCTTTTGGTTTGAGTCCCACATTCATGCTTGGAATATGGAACGGGCGTGAATCCCTGTAGAGAGATTTGCTCAGCCATTCTATGGTTGGGTGGAATGTGGTAGTTCCATCATGGGTTTGGATTTTGTATCATCAATATGAGGTCTTTTCTCCTTGTAATTTTATGAGTATTATACTGGTTTATATGTGGATCATATGACTGTGATTTCCTTGGTATTTTTCTTACTATTATGTTGGTTATGTATATGTTTGATGACAATGGATATGTATGGCTCTCATCATGTTTTTACTTGTAAATGAATGAAAAATGTATCTATGACCTAATTGATGATAATGCAACAAATGATATAAGGGAACGATGAATCGTAACGATTCTCAGATAAGTATGAGACCCCTATGCTTAAATCTATTGTTTACACCTGTAGATTACATATTCGTGATATATTTGACGAAATGCCTGTCATGGCTAGTAGAGGTCAGATTAAGGGCTTCAAGTATTTACATTTGCATCATTGTTTCCCCGTTATCCTTCTTTTATGAAGATGTCATTCAATTCTAGGCAGTGACCTGGGCTCTGGGCCTGAAAAAGTGGCTCAAATCCTGGGGACATTGGCACAACACTGGGAAAAATAGTCCATGGATGCTGACATGCCTTGACGTGAGAGAATCCAAAGCCTCTTTGACATTGTTAGGTCCATATCATGGGAGCGTACAGGGGTTAAGTGGTCTAAAACCTTATTGGGACCTAAGGGCTAGTTTCTTGAGTGGTTGGGATGGTTCCTAGGAATCCTGTAGCTGATGTGGAAGGTCTGCACATTGTGTTTCCATCAATTCCACTTCCTTAAGGTCACATAGGAGGTTGAATCTAATCATAGTAACCTCTCGTCACATGTTTACCCCAGTTAGCGAGTTACTTGGGTAGATGTGGGAGGAGGGTGTTACACTATTTTGGGATGATTGATTAGTTAACTAGCATATCTTTGAGATAGACTATTGTCCCACTGCAAAATTGACCTTCAACTAACTCTAACAATAGTTAGAGGTCAATTAGCTGAATACAACTAAAAATAACTAAATTGGATCACTAAAATTTAGCAATCACATATGCATGACTGAAATTTAGGTCCTTTTACTTGAATTTACTGAGCTAATTGAGTCACAAGATCCATGTCACACTAAGGCTCCAAGTTGTCTTGCTGATGTGGAATTTTGATTTACTCAATTTCACTAAGGCTAAGTCAAATTGAGCCTTTCTTGCTACATTTTTTCAACACTCCCTCTTAGCAAGAGAGGGGTTTTCCACCACCCCTATCCCACACATGTGGAATTCAAATTTACCTCTTGACAAAGCCTTTTTCAAGGTGTTAGCATCTTGCTCCTTAGTTGGAATGTAATGTAGAAACATAATTATCCTCTATACATAGTCCCGCAAATGATGATACCAAATATAAATGTGCTTGGACATGTCATGAAATACCAGATTTGTGGAGTGCTTAATGAAACTCTGATTATCACAAGATATCACTGTCAGATCCATGTCCTAGCTGAATAGTGCCACAAGTATTTTCCTCATCCATATTGCTTCGCACGTTTCTTGAATTGAAGCCATATATTCAACCACAAACCTCTGCTTCTTTCTACCAGGAAATAGTTGCAAACCCAACACTAAAGTTAACACTTGATGTACTTTTCCTGTCGGATGGATTCCCTGCCAAATCCACACTGGTGAAGAAATACAACTTCACTCCCTTTTTCCATTTGTACCATAATCCAGCTGTGTAGTGCCTCTGAGGTACCATGACACATGCTTTACTACGTTCCAATATAATTTGGTAGGCCTCACCATAACTTGGCTGAGCTGGTTGATTACATAGCACATGTTGGGTTGTGTGTTCACAAGATACATCAGTGAACCCACAAGTTTCCTGTAAATGGTGACATCAACTTCCTCACATGAAGATGTGTACTCCTTCCTCCAGTTTGTAGCTAAAGGTGTGTCCATGGGCTTACAATTCTCCATGTGAAATCTCTGAAGTATCTCGGTAGCATACTTTCCTTGAGACACAAACAATTCACCTTCACCTTGCCATACTTCCATCCCAAGGGAGTGATGTATGAGGCCCATGTATTTCATCTTCCAATATCCTCTTAACAAAAGCGGATCAAATACTCATCACCATTTAATATTAAATCATTGACATAAAAAACAAGAATAAACAACTTACCATCTACCACAATGTGATATAGGTTTGCATCTACTTCACTTTTGGTGAATCCCAATCCAGTGAGATAACTATCAATCCAAGTGTACCATGCTTGAGGTGCCTGTTTGAGACCATACAATACTCTCTTGAGTCTACACACATGCGACTCTATATTCTATGTCTCAAATCCTTCTTTTCCTCCTCAACAACATCGTTGAGAAAGATAGTCTTCTCATCCATTTGGTGGATTTTCCACTACATCTGTGCAACCAATATTAGAATGGATCTAATTGAGAAATATCTTGTAACTGGTGCAAAATTTTCCTCATAGTCCAGTCCCTCTATCTGAGAAAATCCTTTGGCCATAAATCTGTCCTTTTACTTCTCGATGCTCCCATTTGTTGCATTGATGTAGGTGCATAGATGGAGCACAAAGTTCGAGGAAGAATGGACCAAATCTTGCCAATGTGATGGGATGGTCACATGGTGATGTTGGCTGAAATTTTAAATGTTTTTTAGATATTTACATTTGAAAATGGGTTTTGTTATTTAGAGGAATTATTTCCTAATGTAAATATAATTTTAGTTTCCCTATTTTGTGAGAAGGGGAAAGGAACCATCACTTGTGAATCTTGGTTAGCCATGTTAGATTTCTTTATAAATACATGAGTGTTTGAGAAGAGGGTAGGCAGAAGTTATGTATAAGTAGAGAGGAGAAACTCCAATGCTAAGAGGAGAGGTAGAGGATGAGAGACTTGGGCTGCACATACACACATTGTAGACATGGCCAGTTTAATGTACGTTGAATATGATTAATGAGAAAATGTGTTTATATGGATCTATGTGTGTATTTTCCTTTGTCTGTCTATTATTAATGAATTTGTTTATCTACACTTGTTAAGAATCAAAATGTGTTGAGAGATGTGTCATGGTTATAAGTATTTAGGTGAGGTTGATACATTGGCTCAGATGAAGTTTAAAGTTGGAATGTTTACCCTTGAGCGTATCAAGTTGTAACTTCATACTATTGCATAGTTGTGGATGATGATGTTGCTGGTATGTACATTTGTGTGTATTTTCACTATTGATAGATTGCTTTGTCAAATAGGTGGTGTAAATGTGATGTGTTGCTGAGACACTACAATTTGAAGAACCGATTGATATTAATATTTGATTCCTCATGAATTTAACTATTGTCTTCATTAGTTTATGCACCTTCGGATGTCATTGTGATTGCTTCCAAACCTGTGATGGAGTAGTCGTTGTGTTCTGGTAGGCGACTATGCGTGAATTGAGTGTTGTTAGAATAAAAACAGAGAATCTGTGTTATTAACTCTTTGACTCGTTCGATTGGTAAAGTGTATGGTGAGGTTTCCAATGTGCCTTTGTGGGATTATTGTATTAAAGTCTGTGTGAATAGTGGCTGCGTGTTTTTGTTGGTAATTAATGTGTTGTTACAATAGAAAACTAGAGAACCCTATAATGGATGCAGTCAAGGCCATTTCAGATTTGTTCCCATCTGGTTAGTTTGAGTGAGAGTGTAATATGGGAAAATAAAGGCGTGTGAAGTCATGTGGAATGTTGGGAGATAAGTCAAGGCCATGTAGAAGTGATTAGGAATCAAACCGAGTTGGATCAACTCCCTGGAATATGAAAGGACAAATTTCTGGGAGCGCTGGAAAAATATTTTCCAGTGCCTACAAAAGCACTATGAAAATATTTTCCAGTGCCTACAACAAGGAGGTTTTAGGGCTATGTGATGGGTCTCTAAAATAGACACAAATTAAGGCCCATGCCTCTAAATAAAAACATAAATTAAGGCCTATGACCATCCTTCAGCACATTAAAGCACTCCTTCTACATTAGATAATTTATTTTTAACTTTAATATATTCATTAGGAAGGTCTATGAATAATTGGATCTTTGTGCCTAATATTATTTATTTTTGTGGAATATTACGAGAATATTTGGAAGGTTATGAAGATTTGAAGGAGGAGATAATTTAGGGACTTGTTCCCTACTATAGGAGGATCAATAATAAATAATAAATCAACAAGATATTTTGGAATTATGGCACAGATTGTGGAACTCCAATGATTGAGAAAATCTAGAAATGTGTTCCACTAATCAAGGGACCAGATTTACTAATCAAGGGATTTTGGTGGGGAAAGCTTCCTCCATTCATGGGGAATGATTCCTAATCATTTTGCATAAGTAACAAGTCTAATTTTCCTTTAGGAGGAGATTTTCATTAGTGTTAGTGTGGAGAGAGTTTGTATTTATGCAACTCCATTGTATTTTCTTGCAGGGATGTAATTGTATTGATGGAGTAATGAAGATTGGTGTCATGTTCAGCTTCTAAATCTTGTTCTCCTCCATAGGTCTCTGAGTTTCATTTGGCTTGGCCATCCCAGGAGCCTCATAGCCCTTTTGTATCATTTTCGTTCCTTCTTTTCACTGCTTATTCACATGCATCTTTTGTTTTTATTTCTTTCTATTTCTGCATTTAGTATTGATGATTTCTTGTTGTAGGATTGAGTTAAATGGTTGATGTAATTTATTTTGCAGGATCACAAGAATTATTTCATCCTTGTAAAGGCTTTGGAATTTCATAGTAATCATTGAGATGCTTGGATTAGTCTTCTTATTCCTGAATCTAGATTGTTGGACCTCCTTTTTAGCAAAGAACAATAATTTTCTACTATTTTTTAGAGAGTGCTAATGAGCTTCAATTGAATCAATTCCACTTGAATTAGATCACAAAAACATTCTAGTTCAACAAAAATTACCCCATTCCATTTTCACTTTATTTTGTTAGGCATTTTTTAGATTTACTAGCTCACTAGTTCTCGAATTTCTAGATTTTCGACTAGTAATGTTTTTCTATTTTTTTTAGCATGGGTTAACAGAGGTATTTTGAGTGATTCCACTTGGAATGGGGACCTAATACATCCTAGTTAATAACAAAAAATGTCTCATCCAATTTGGATTTCATTTGCTTGGTCATTCGATGAATTATAGTAAATATGTACATCTTGTAGTAAATCACTGTAGCATCCTGTAGGAAAGCCTGTTTTGAGCCCGAATTGAGAAAAATCATCATTGAAGCTGGGATTAGGCCTCTACTTGACCTCCATGCCATCAAGACCATTTTAACCCTCTTTCTTCTCACTTAGGTAAAAAAATTTCTAGTTTTCAAGAGTAGGATTTCATTTCGATTTCTTCTATCTTCAGTCTTACATTAGATCTCATCAATGATTTCATCTTATTATGCAAATTTTCCTCATGCATGAAGTAGACAACTAGATCATTAAAATATGTTTTTCTAGCTTATTCATTAAAATATGTTTTTCTAGCTTATTGAAATTCTTCTTGTTTACATGATTTTTGGGCAATTATCATTGTTTGATGCACTGCAGGTGTTTCAGAAGTAGAGAGGGATCTCATAGCAAGCAACCTCCTTCCAACTTCATCCGTCCATGATCACTCCTCACTTTCACTAAGACCCTCACCAATTTCATCATTTTTTATTGAAACTCCTCCAAGCATGTTGAGCAAATCCAATAATATCCCAACCTTGGTTTTGAGTTCTGAGTGGTCTTAGGCACTCCCTTACCTCATTCCATCCACCAACCACCTTCCCTAAGCTTTCCATCACCTTCAACATCCATCCTTTTGCTCTCGGCTATATCTTGTAGGTTTTAAGGGGATCCTGTAGGTTTTCCTGTAGTGGCCTGTTTTGAGGTCGAATTGAGGAAAAAGCCTCTAGGAAACTAGAAAAGGGTCCCTACTTGTCTCCCAAGCCTTTTGACCATTTACCATCATCTCTAAGACACCTGCCACATCACTAAAAGAGATTAGCTTTCACACTCTCACACGAAAATAGACAAAAAGAAAAATAGATTTATTTTATTCATTTACATGCACAACAGTAGAAGGTTTGATGGTTTGAATCTGCATGCTTTGGATAGTAGGACTGCATACATGTTAACTTAGCATTATTTTGAAGCAAAGCCTCTTAGCAGTTAGTTAGAAAATGGTGTGTTTTATCATTTTATTTTAGTCTATTTCCTTGTACTTTCTTTCTTGCAATAGGTTAAGGTTCAATTTCGAACATTTCATTTCCTGCAATTAGTTTAGGATTTGACTTTAGTATATGCACTCCATTACATCATGACAGCAAAGGAATGACACATTGTATGTTGCACATATAGTGCCGATACCTCTTAAGTTTGTACGAACCCTGGGTTGATAATTAAAGTCGGTAGCCTTGGGAGTTGTATCATTCTTGTTGCAATACCAAGGGTCATCACCGTGTACGAGAATTTGAGAGCTTATTTTGGCCTGTTGAATGTGCCATTGATAATTTTAAGCCCATGTGAGTTAGTTGAGGTGAGAAAAGGGTTAGAACTTGTGAGGAAGCCCTCTCTTGGAATTTGTGAAGGAAATCTCCATATTCTTATTTTGACTGCACATTTTAAATAAAGTTTCTGAATTTCTATAATTAAGGAAAATAAAGTTGTGTTTGTGGGTTGGAGTATCCTGGGTTATGGGAGATAACCTAGGCAACCTGAACTATTCCCATCTAATGGTATCAGATCTCATCTATCTTTTTGGAGAATGGCAGAGGCATGGAAAGCTTTCAGCATTACAACTCCTGGATAAAGACACAAGAAGCTCTTGGAGGTAGAAAAGTTTACAACAACTTGAGGCAACTCTCAGTTGAATTGAGATTTTCTGATTGTGAGGTGCTGGTAGAAATAGTGGAGAGTGTCTACCTCGAAGTATAATCGAATACTCTTTGGTAATGAATTCAAAATAATAGAGATTGGAGAGTGGATATGCTTATGTTAATACCTCTTTGACTGGTTCGATTGGTAAAGTGTATGGTGAGGTTTCCCATGTGCCTTTGTGGGATTCTTGTAGTAAAGTATGTATGGATAGTGGTTATGTGTTGCAGTTGGTAATTAATGTGTTGTTACAATAGAAAACTAGATAACCCTGTTGTGGATGCAGTTAAGACCATTTCAGATTTTTTCTTGTTTGGTTAATTTGAGTGAGTGTAATCTGGGAAAAGAAATGCATGTGAAGTCATGTGGAATGTTGGGAGACAAGTCAAGGCCATGTAGAAGTGATTAGGAACCAAACTAAGTTGGTTCAACTTTCTGGAATATGAAAAGACAAATGTTTGGTGGCGTTCGAAAAATAATTTCCAGCGCCTATAGGAGCGCTATGAAAATTTTTTCCAATACCTACAATAAGGAGGTTTTAGGGATGTATATGAGCTTTTGAGAGCTTATTTTGTCCCGCTAGTTGTGCCATTGACAAGTTGCAGCCCATGTGAGTTAGTTGAGGTGATAAAAGGTTTAGAGTTTGTGATAAAGCCCTCTATTGGAATTTCTGAATGAAATCTCCATATTCAGATTTTAGAGGCACATTTTAAATAAAATTTATGAATTTCCAGAATTAGGGAAAACAAATTTGTGTTTGTGAGTTGGAGTACCCTAGGTTATGGAAGATAGTCGGGGAAACCCAACCTGTTCCCATCATGCATGATTCACTTTGTAGATCCATCTCAGACAAACCATTAATTTACCTTATGGTCTCGACATCACCTCTCATAAACTATTCTTCATTATGGATTCATATTATTCCACCATGGCATCAACCCAGAGAGGTTGAGAAAATACTTCCTAAAATGAAGAAGGCTCCATCCCAATAAATTATATCAGGGGATACATGTACCCAATGCACCTATCAGGTGACCTTCTCTTCCTGCATTGTGATGTGGGGGCTCCCACATTCTCCTCTGCATCCTGCAACAATCTATCAACTTCTTTATTTCTCTTTCTCCCCTCTGGAAGATTCTGGTTGAGTGGGTGCCTCCACTCTACATCCTGTCTACTCCTCTACATGTGGCTGCTCCACAACCTCCTGAAGTTCATATTGAGGCTCCTCCTTTGGAGCTATAAGCTCCTGCTCCGATGGGATACTCATCTCTTCTTCCAGAGATCATCTCATATCCTTTTCCTCATCGAACTTGACATCTCTTCTTACAATTGTCATCTCGAGTGAAGGAAAATATACTTGGTAATTGTGTGGATTTTTGGTGTATCCTACAAAAATTCCCAACTTCATTGTAGGATCAAGTTTCTTCCTCGTATCCTTGGAGACATGGTATTAAACTAAAGCTCAAAAAATTATGTGATACACTTCGAGCTTTCATCCATAGAAAGCTTCCTTTGGTGTTATCATACCAAGTATAATATGAGGACTCCGATTCTGCAAGTAGAATGCAGTGTTGTATGCTTCTGCCCATTGATTTAATGCCAATCCCTAATCATGAAACATGGCCCTTGATGCTCCCACTTTTCTCCTATTCTTCCTCTCAACTACCCCATTATGTTGTGGGTTATGGTGTGCTGTCAGTTCTCTTCGATTACCTTCTTTTTCACAAAAACACTTGAAGGAATGTGAAAAAAATTCACCTCCATTTTCACTCCTAAGATCCTCCACCTTCTTCCCAGTATCCTTCTCAACTAATGCCTTAAACTCAACAAATTATGAGAAAACTTCATCCGTATTACGCATGAATAAAAATCCAACATTTTTCTAGAGAAATCATCAACAAAAATAACATGGTACTTATGTATTGTTGTGGAGGCTGTAGAAAAGGGTCCAAAAAAATTAGAATGGGCTTGCTCCAAAATTGCATCTAATTTTCTTTCTTAGTCATGGAAAGTGGATTTGACATATTTCCCCATTGTGCAACCCTTGCACACATCCTGTTGGTAAAGGGAGCCTTTAGGGAGACCAATGGTAATTTGTTGCATTATCTTTAAGGTACCATGGTGTAGATGAACCAATCTCTTGTGCCAGAGTTCTCCAACATCGTGACTCTGCACTTTTTCAACCTTACCACTCTATGCAGTGCAATCTCCCACCTCAAGTTTGTATAGGTTGTTCACTCGAACCCCGATCTGCTTCACTTTCCTAATATTTATGTGTCTTAGAAAGGATTCCCCTTTACTGAAAATAACATCATAGCCATGATCCTCCAATACTGCAACAAAGATTAGGTTCTTCTTCATTCCTGGTACAAACATAATATATTTGAGGTGAAGAGGAGATGATTTCTCCCTCTCAAAGGTAATAGTATCAATTCTTGTAGCACTGTACCTCCCATCATCCCCCATTTCAATATGCATATGCAGATCGTTCTCCTCCAAGCTACGGAAAAACTCCTTTAACCCTATCATATGGAATGAGGCACCAAAATCAAGGTACCACACACTCCCCATAACTGTGCTGGCCATGCATGTTATTAGGGTGAAGTCTAATTCAAATTGTGAAGCTAGTGCTTCACTTGCTACTCATCCTGAAGGCTTCTTGTTAGAATCTTTGTGTGGAATTTTTGTTGCATAGTGCCTGAATTCATGGCAGTGGAAGCATTTTATCTTTCTCATGTCTTTCTTCTTGCCATTATTTTGGCTGGACTCATATGTTCTATGGGTTTTCTTCCCTTTTCCTTTCTTTTCCATTTCTAATGAATGAAAAATTTTCTCCATCCTCCGATTTGGATGATGTTCCATCCCTCTTATCTATCTTGAACTCTTCCTGTACCAAATCATACCACAATCTTTCCAAATTTGGTAATACTTCCCTTCCATTCAGAAAGTGTTGGTAGCTATGTGAGGATTTTTGAAGGCCTAGAAGATCTGGGATCAGTAGGTCATATTTTGGAACAATCACACCAACCCCTCCAAGATCATCTTGAACTTGTGTAAATTTAGAGAGGTACTGTGGAATAGTATCATTCTTTTGCATCTTAATGTTTCGAAGTTTGTCTTTTAGGGCCAATTTTCTATGGTCATTTCTATTTTTGAATAGCTCAGTTAGTGCTTTCCACATAGCAAATGGTGTCTCTTTTCCATGGATATTGAGACCAAATGGTCTCACACACCTTCCAAAAGAATTCTCTTGGCTTTGCAACATCCTTCTTCCATTGGGCTAATTGTTGTGCATCTGACTATGGAGGTTTTATAATGTTAGTTTTAACATATTCTAACACACCATTTTCATCGAGCATTGCTTCCATTTTATCCTTCCAGGCTATGAAATTCAAGCTACCCTCTAGGGCATACTCCAATCTCAGTCCGTTGAAAGACATCCCCTCGATCCTGAAGAAAAACTGCTACAAGAAGGATACTAATTCGAAATTCTTGAGAGACAAGTTTGAGATAATGGTTCTAATGTGAATTCTGAGGCTCTGATACCATGTAGAAATTTAATAGAATTGCAAATGCTCAAGAAATTTAATCTAAAATCTAGAGACACAATTCTCATCTATTGATCTTCGAAATGAAATTCACAATTGAAAACAACATGCATAGACATGGAATAAGAAAAACCACAAATACACAATGATTTCTAGGGGAACCCAACTGGGAAAAACCCCTTAAGCCTCTTTGAATTAGTAATATGAATAAAGAATCTATTACAACTGCTAGCTCCAACTCTGCCATCAATATGCAAAAGAATAATTGTTCTCTTTGCTCAATGAAAAAATCTAGAAAACACAACTAAATATCAACTCACCTAGCCTCCTATTTCCTTGCGCAAATCTTGAGGAAATTTGCCCCTATTCTTTAGGAATTTCCTCCAAATTGATTGTGAAATTCCCAAGGATTGATAAATGATTGCATGAAACACATGTACACTCAAGACTAGTCTACCACTGATGTTACATTGCCTTTTCATATCCACTTCAATTGAGGAACTTGAATTCTCGGCATGCACTAGTTATTTTGGGCTAATTGACCAGTTGACTAACAAATTTTTGAGTTATACTATTGTCCCACTGCAAAACTGACCTTCAAATGACACTAAAAATAGTTAGAGGTCAGTTAACTAAATACAATTGAAAATAGTTGAACTGGATTAGTAAAATTTAGCAATCACACATGCATAAATAAACTGCAAGCTGTCTAACTCGAATTTATTGAGCTAACTAAGTGACAAGATCCATGTCACACTAGTTAACTACCTCCAAGTTGTCAAGTTGGTGTGGAAATTCGTTTTACTCAATTTGACTACGGCTAAAATCAAATTGAGCCTTTCTTTCTACATTTTTTCAACATTTCCAACAACAAAAACTATCTATTCTTTTATGGAGATCATGGTACTATCAACTTCTTGTAGGGTTCCTCTTTCTACATAATCAGGTCATGAATAAACTTCAAATTTTACATGATGGATCCATCTTCTTCCATAACTTCTTCCTAGGGATTTTTCCATCTTCTATATCCTTTTCTCTTTAATGAAACATAGTGTTGAACCAAGTAATTCTAGTGATGCCATCCTTATTTTTATTGGAAAGTGACCTTCTTTGTCATCATCTGGCTATCCTTCATACTTCTACTCCTTCCAACTCACGTTCTTCTCAGAATCATCCATCCAAATTTATGTGTACTAGTTGTAGGTGAGATTCTACAACCTTATGTTGACAGACTTGTTTCAATCCAACCAGATGCTTTTAAAATATCAAAAGTAAGCATTAAACCAAAATTACCTCTTTATGATGACCCTTCATCATAACATATGCTTTTGCAACATTAATATTCTTTTGTATACTATACAAATTCATCTCCAAGACATCTATTACCAATATTCTCCTTCATCATATTTATTAGAGTCTTCATAGTTTTTTTCATGGAGATGTCATATCTAATCATTCTTGTTGTTATCATCTCATTTATGTAGCTATAGATACATTTTCATGAACTCTTCTTTCGGTTTCTTCACATAATTCTTTCTCTATATCTTTATACATAACTCCTTTTGCATAGGAACAATATTTTCCCATATCCTCATATTCTTTATGAGGTCATATAATGTTGATTCTATCATGTCATTATGTAGAGAGTTCAAGGCATATTGTATTTATGCCTTTATGTATTATTCATAAGGAAGAGTTCCTTTTTCTTCAATCGTGCTCATGAAATAGAGCATTTAAATCGTCCTCTTTTTTAACAAAGTGAAGACTTTACATTGTCTATCTATCAAAAAGTTATCAAATGTATACATACCTCTTCCTTCATGTGGTCATCTAGACTTCCTTTAGAAACTTACTTTCCCATGCTTGAAGATGGAAAAAATACTTCAACTAAATTATGATGCTACAAATTTATGTTATCATACCTTCATCCTTCTAAACTGTGGATCCCATGCTAGGTGGAATGTAGCACTTGCTTCTTTAATTAGAGATGAACCTTTCCAACAAAGATTCTAATGGAGAATCTTGATGATCCTTTTCTGCAAATGCTTCTTTCTAATGATGATGAGGTGTGATGAGTTCTTATCTTCTTATCTTGCTAGATGATTGCTTCAAATTTGCAAACCTACTATTTATGTTATCCCTTTATGCTTCTAATGATGATTTCATCTAAAAACTGCTACAATGCATCCCATCATAATTGTAATGATTCCTATCATGATTGCTGCCGTAAAAATGAACTTAATATATGAGAGACCTTTGATAGTAGAGGTCTTTCACTTCTTTCTTCTTTGTTTTCTTCTCTTCTAGTTCTTCTACTTCTTCGGTCACACAGGCTTCACTTCTTTCTTTCCTTTTCTTGTTGCCCTTCTTGAGTTTAGGACAATTCCTCTTGTAATTCCCATATTCGTTACATTCATAAAACTGAATTTTAGAATTGTCTATTTCCTCATGGAATTTCTTTCGAGGCTCAAATTTTCCAAACCTTCCTTTCTTCCTTGACATAACTACAAATTCTTGAGTTGGCTAATTCTATTCAACGTCATGTTTTTATTTTAATATTGTTTCCTTAATCTTTCATAGAGTCCATAGGTCACTGAATGATGTAGCTTACTTATTTGCATAGATTCTAGGTACAAAGTTTCCCCATTCATTTGGTAGTGCATTGAGTACACAAATGGTCATCTCTGGATCTAACACTGTTTCTCGTAATGCTTGTATTCAATCCATAATTTGTGATATCTTCATGAGATATGAAGCTACCCCCTTTTCCTCTCTACTTTCATTTTGTATAATTCAGTTCTCAAAGATATTATTCCCTAGATGTACTTACAGAGTACAAATATACTAAACGATGTAGCTTCCTTCTTTGCATAGATGCTATATACAAATTTTCCCCATTCACTTAGTAGTGCATTGAGTACACAAATGGTCATCTCTAGATCTAATATTGTTTCTCCTAGATCTTGTATTTGATCCTTAATTTGTGATATCTTCATGAGATATGAAGCTACCCCCTCTTCATTTCTACATTCATTTTGTATAATTATTTTCTTAAGGATATTATTTCCCTAGCAGTACTTACAGATTACAAATCTACCAACTTGTCATAGACTTCTTTTGATGACTTCAATTTCACTACAAATGGAAAGAGAGAATCCTTGATAGATTCATTGAATATTATTTGAGCCCTTATTTCTCCTTCCATATATTTTGATAATGCTTGAGCCTAATTGAGGAGGCTTGGTGATGGATACCATAACATACTCAAAAACTTCATTTTCTATAAGAATAAAATCTATTCTCTTATTCCATGCAAGGTAGTTCGATGTCCATTTTTTTTTATGTTCTCCTTGTAGAAAGTAGTCATTTTATTTGTAGATTGAGACATGTATATAAAGTACTTACTTGAAAAATGAATATGCCTCCTTGATTATGATGTCTTATAATAGAGTGTGAGCTTTAGAATGAGGGAGGGCTGATCTTCCTTCTTCAAAATGACGATGCTTCTTCTTCAAGATGAGGGAGATATGTTCTTCTTCTTTCAAAATGCTTGAGGTGTGATATTTTCTTCAATATGGGGGAGATCACTTTAATTCCTTTGACGATAATGAATTTTTCTTCTTGATTCTTTTGGATAATGATGTAGAATATGGGAGGCTTCCAAGATGCTTCAAATGTGTAAAATCCTTATTTCTTTGAGGTGGAGGTAGGGTCTTTGAGGTCTCTTTTTTTTCTTCCAAGAGTTATTCCTTCAAGATGATAAGGTCTTTGTGATGTCATGGCTAGATCTCCTTGATTCTCTTCCTCTTATATTTGAACCTTATGTATCCTTTTTCAATTGATGATATTCAAGCTTCCTTTCCTTGTCACTTTAACTCTAATATCATGTTGAGAAATCTAGGGCAATTGTATTAGGGGTCATTTCCCTTTTTATTTGATAACTGCTTGTGATGTTCTTTGCTTCAACTTTTAGTATTTCTAATTATCTTCTTCTTATTTTCATTATTATAGTGTTCTTATGATCAAACAACTACCAAAACATGAATATCGGTAGAACAAATGGACACAAACTGTAGGCTACTATACAAGGCCAAAACCTTTCCTAGAGAGGAAAACCACAAGAAATTTTTCTCTTCTTATAGAACCTTAAAATGATGAATTCCAAGAGCCTTTAGAATCAATATTGAGACCCCTTCGAGACAAAATAAACCTTTCTTTCAATGTACTTCAGCTCAACAAACTCAAATATAGTCAAACTTCTCCAAATCCTTAACTTCGGCCCCTACAACACATTTTTGTCCTCTTCTTCAATCTGTAATTTTTTTGCCTTCTTGCAGTAGTTGCAACTTTACATGTGTGGGAGAAATATGGAGAAAGAGGTGTCCTTATTCCTTCTCTTAGGGTGCTTCTTTCTCCTTAATAATGAGGTTTTTAAACTTGATCTTTTGTAAACAATTTTTGGCTCCTTTAGATGACTGCAATTTGGACCTTGCTGCAACAAGAATGATGCCCTAGTTTTTTGCACGTGTGATGGAATGTGTTACAAAATTTAAACTATCAATTTAAACTCTCCTTACTTGAGTTCTTCTTTCCTTTTCTTGTCTTTTTTATCTCTTTGTTGTTCTTGTGATTGAGCTACTTGGCGTGTTATTTTAAATGAGGTAAAGTGTCGTGTATACATAGCTATCCTTAGAGTATGAACTACTCCATTGAGGCCAAATTCATCATATTAAGGCCGACTTGATCTTGGAGGGGTACTTTGACACATTTAACTAAAAAATACTTTATTTGACTTGTTACAAGATTCCCAATGGGGTCTTTCACATATGATGATGAATATCTTGACTATATGACAAAACTTAGAAGCACACAATGGGTGCTTTGACTTAGAACAATTTAAACTTGAGCATGAAACCCCATGTTTTATAAAATGACAATAATATTTGTTCTTTATCTTTTATATCAAATAGATAAAATCAATACTACATATAATACTATAAAGATTGAACCTAGTTACACATTTCAACAGAGTTGTGGTGCTCACACCCTTCTTAGTTTCCATTCTAAATAATTACCTTCAACCGCAACAAGTTGCAAATTCAAAATGACATAAAAATGGAAATTATGTAATAGACACCTCATATAGTTCACAATACCCCAAAAAATATCAAGTAGATGATTGAACTAGGCGGATATATAAAATTGAAGCAGGAAGATATATGAGATTGTGGAGTTCAAAATGTTTGAGATTGTCGAGAACTATCAAAAAGTGTAATTAGATGATTGAAGTGGAGGCAGGTGGATTAACATGTTGAGACCCTTTGTAAATTTTGTGGAAGTTATGCTCCGTCTCTAGATGAAGGATCTACTAAACCTCTGTCTATAATCCTGAAGTGACTAGGCCAATAATTTCTCTACTCCTGAAATAGAAGAGTAATTTTTTAATCAAATATTTATTCGTGAAGGGTTAATTTATTATCAAAACATCATTTTGGAAGTGGATTTTTTTAAACAAAACATTCGTTGACAGGTAGTATAAAGACTCAAAACATTAACAAAAATTGTTTGATGGGTAAAGAGGAATCTAAATTCCAATCTTGATACTTATATATTTATTTATTGTCAGAATTTTGACATCAGTTGACAAGTTAAAGTCAAATATGACCAGTGAAATAAATAGTCACATTGCTTGTGTCAAAAGATTAATGCCATATAAATAGCACATTGAAATATCAATGCCCTACATTGGCTGCTGTAATTCTGAATAACATGAGTACTTTACAATTTTCTTTTGAAAACATGACATTTCTCTTGTAATTTGTGGCAGTAGGGGCCATACTGTCAGGCTATGTCATCATAATTTAGTCCAATATGTACTAGTGTGTGGAGAAAGGAGTGTGCAGAGGGATATGAAATAGGTGAGAATGGTTAAGTATGGATGTAAAGAGAAAGCAGTGTACATAGGGATATGAAATGGGGGAATACTTCCACACATCTTTAAAAATGACTAAATAAAAATGGAGAAGGGGAGGTAAGGTAATTCCTCATAAAAGAATAGTTAGTCATGAAAATGGAAAATACATAAATAGAATGACAAAATGGGAAATAATGAAGATATGATTTAGAGGAAATTTTAGCCTAAAAATGCCATAAAATTTTCATGTAATTTCCATGTCATAATATGTAAACCAATTAAAATCTTTTAAATTTAAAAAAGAGGTACATGTAAAAATTTTGGAGGGAAAAAAAGAAGAAAAAATTAATTTCTTTTTTAATTGTATTTTTGGTTTATCTCCTTATAGGTTTACTCAAATTTTGAAGTGTAGATAGTCATTGGACGCGAAATCAAATTCCGCATCCAATGAGTGCCCATTATGCATACTTTTGAGGAGGCCCACATTGATAAAAAAATGAAGATACATTAAAAAAACGTGTTGAATATTCAATATTTGTTCAATTTTTATCAATGTGGGTCTTCTCAAAAGTATGCATAATGGGCTCTCATTGGATGCATAATTTAAATCCGCATCCAACAAGTGTCTACAATTGAAATTTTAGTAAACCTATTAGGAGATAAGCCTAAATATATTAAAAATAATAGTTTTCTTCTTTTCCCTCAAAAATTCATAATTCTTATTTTATTTTTTTAACTATTATTTTATTATTTTTCCTTAGGAGGTCACTATTTCACTGAAATTTTGTCTAATTGGAATGGAGGGAAATAGTGATATCTTTGGCATATGATATTATTTTTTTATTTTGCAAAATGCGAAACGAAACTGAGAAATAGGGCCATCAAATGAAAATAAGCAGTTTCTTTCTTTTTGATGTATTTTTTTTCTCTTGTCTCTATTCAAAGGAGACAAATTTGTCCAAAAAGGTATATAAAAAAATAACCATGTAGCTTTGTTGAAGTGCACAAAATTTGGGTCGATAGTGCTATGTTTGCTATATGAGATGTAACAAATATTATGCCCTTATTTTACCAATTAAGGTTTTCTATTTTAAATAATCACTCCTACTCCAAAGAAATAATGTTCAATGCTCAATAAACCAATTCCTTTAATTTAGTCTATTGGAACCACACTTTATTTAAGCTTTGAACACTACAATTTCAAGCTCGCATTGCTCAGGGAATATATTGAATTAACTTTCAATTTATTTTATTATTTTGTGATGCGGTCAAATGATTCCCAATGAGTTCATTTACTTCGATCAATACACGACCAATGAATATTGAGATTGTGATTTGACCTTGTGAGGTTTCTCCTTAAAATAAATGAAGTCTATACCATGGTTGTCTTTCTATAGATGTTGTCTTCTCCTTATAGGGAATTAAACATCAAATATCTAAGATAAATTGCAAACGCTGGCATTGATAAGATTGTCATTCATAGGTGTTAAGGAAACTTTAAATATGGAGATTCAAAATCAAATATTGAGGTTAAGCATGCTCAATATTCTAGATGGGATGCTTGTTTTAATCTAGTGGTAAAGCTCTATTTTCAAACCATATTTCTTGTGTTGATTACAAATTTCAAGGGTGTGAGAAATCTAATGAGAAATTTATACTTTTTATTCATAATTAAAAGTAGTTATAGATCAATAAGCATAGATCACCTACAACAACAAATAAAGCATAAACAATAGTAATTTCTAGCACATTGTTTTTAATAGGTTGTATAAAATAATTTCATCATAATTTGAAGTCTACAAACTAGGTTTACTTTTATTTTTTGTGAACATGAGAATCAAGGTGAAATTAGCATCCTCACCAAAAATCAACCATACCTAGATTGAAATTTGTGAGAAATATGGTCATCTTCAAACTTGTAGCAATTTTTGTCATTTATAGCAATGTTAGTTGGCAATGGAAGCTATGGTCTTGCCACAAACAACAAGATAAGTCAACATGGTAATTCTTGAGTACTCAGTAAAATAATTTCAAAGTTCTATTAAATAAATATGGAACAATACAAAAGAGTCTTGTAAGGAATAATGTTATAGCTTCATTTTCATTAGAAATGGAATTAATAGTTTTAATTATGGATCTGATTGTTGCTTAGTTAAATCATATTTGTATCATCAAAATTTACAATTGCATGGAGAAGATAACTTATTTATTCATATTGCACATGTTCAAACCTCACTTACTAGGAAAAACATACTAAACAAGGTCTCAAGATCAAAAATAGTTAATATATAGGAGCCATCACACTAAAATTTAAATTGGATAAAAGGTGAGATTTCTTATTGTGGCAAAGGAGAACAATATTTAGAGGAAGTGTTGCCACACATGGATCAATGCTTACAAAAGTTATCATTGTTACACATGAATCAATCATAAGAAGCTCAACTACAACTTAAGTCCTTCTAACCTAAATTTCTAGAGAAAGAAAGACTTGATCACACAATTCAAAAGAATTAGATGTAGGGTTGCATGAAGACATGCAACATCTTTAGTCAAGGGAAATGTTGAGTCATGAAAAATACCATCTTTTCACCCTTTGATGATTACAGGAACATTTAGAGCTTGCTATAATGCAAAATTTTATCACTTAACTCCAATTCAAATTTCCTCTTCAGCGATTAACGATTTGCCATGGATTTGGGATCACCAATGTATCATTCAAGATATGGAAATAATATGAGAGCTTTTGGAGATATTATTTCTTAGTTGTTAGCAAATATCTTGAAGATATTCCTCACAAGATATTTAGATATATCTGCTTGTTATTTATTAGCAAAATATTGTGATCACAATAGAGATTTGTGGATTTGAATTTATTAGTGGTTATCTTAGTTTTAAAGCAGGTTTATATTCTTGGAGCATATATCCAACTTATGATGGAATAGAGTAAAATTTCTTGATATTTCTTTTCATATAGATTGTCATTAACTAGTTTTATATGCAACATTTTTCGATTTAGTTTATGATGTTATAGGGTAGTTCACTTCCTTGTTCTTGGGAGATGGAATTCACTCCAAGTAGATCATGGTGGTATTTTACTTCATTTTATGTGTTTATTTAATTCTGGAATTTGATTTCATGAACAATCTTTTCCTTTTGCAAGATCAAATTTCTTTTAGCAACAATTCACATAAACAATAAGTGCCTAAATTATGTTAATAGATAACTTGGTGAGAATAGAGCCCAATAGCTTGATTGGTGTTCAAGTACATGATCATTGCAAGGAATGATTAAGTTTGCTTTTGGTTGATGAAGTGTGGTGTGTTTAATTTCCATAATTGGTTTCATTAAATTGTATTATGAAATATATCAAAGGGAGTATTGTTGTAGAAGGTTCAAATCTTGAAGATTGTCAATGGTGAATTTTTCTTTCTTTCCATTTATTCATACAATTGATTTTACAAGTAGGATAAACATTAATTTTTTTGAATATATCACACTATTGATAATTTAATTATGCACATATTCTAATTGAATTTCACAAGTTTATGTACTTCTAATTGATAATAAAATGTTATACAATTTATGCAAATAAATTAGTTGACAATGTGAGGTGGTTTCAAGCTCTTACCTAGTAAAATCCACTTGCCACTGAAAAGAGAGTGGAATAAAGATATGGGATTTTGGATAAGCTATTAGAGGGTAGAGGGAGAGTTTACAAAATATTATTACCATTAAAAACACTATAAAGTGTGAGTTTAAAGAGAAATGATTGTGTAACTTAATAAATAGAGAGGAAGAAAAAGTTAAATGTACTATAAATACGAGAGATCATTAAATCCAAATTGGAAGGTCAAAATTCTCCTTTTATTATAGTGAGCTCAATGAAGAAAATTAGGATGGTGAAAATTAAAACCCATTTTCAAAAGCTTCATACTGAAATTGGGTCGCAGGTAATATTATGGGAAAGAATACTATAAACTTTGTGATATAAAGGAAGTGGAAAATGAAAAACATTTTATATAAAATGGCTTTACCGATGCACATATTAGGTTTCCATTTCAAAATATTTGCAACACTAACATATACAAGACCTATCTGCTAATGAAAACCAAAGAGAGATAGAAAGGTTTCTCTTCAAACGTTTAGATCATATAAACAAAATGTTAAAAAAATCAATTAATTCCTTGTCAATTGATTGATAATCGTCATCATTGTTGTCATCATCATCATCTAGAATTTGTAGACTTCATTATTGACTCATTGCATGTTTTTTTATCAATTTTATTTTTTGTGTGGCACATCTTATTCATTTTACCAATGCAGTTAATTTTTTTCAAGAAAAAAATTCATAATTTTTATTCCATTGTATCAAGAAAATCACATTTTTCATGTGCTCAAATTAGAATACAAATAAAATGAGGTACACTTTTCAGTTGAAGAGAACACATGTATATCACATTTACAAGATTAAAATTACATTAACACTATACAATCTTTTGTTGCACTTTATAAAATAATCTTTGATCTTCTCCCCTTTTCTCCCCTTTTTTACTTTTTGTCACCCTGTTAAATGTGAGACAAGAGGTGGTAGATCAAAGTTGTTAGAAGGAATTTGTTCCTTATTTGAAGACATATCATGTCATAAGGTATTTTTGTTCTACATAGATGAGCATTTATGGTCACAACTTCTATTGAGGAGAAAAGTCCTATATTCATTTATTCTTTATCCCCCCAAAAAGGAAAGGATTTCCCAATGGACACCTAAAAGTCTTGATTTACGTCATTCTAATAAAGGTGAGTATCTGAGCTTGATTCCCACAAAAAATTCCAACCTCTTGCTTTTGATTTGGTTCCCTATTTTCTCAAAAGGTGAACTCTAGAACCAAGACAACTAACTTGTAAATGTCATGGTAGATGACATATCAAGAACCTCAATATTGTATTTTCATAATCCAAGACCTATGTATATCTAAAATTCTCCCATATTAGAATCATTCTTTTTTAAAGACTCTTAGTAAGGTATTTATCAACACATACATGTATATGTACATAAACCTAACATAACTTTGTCAAGACTCAATTTTATAGGAATACTCAAATAATTTTGTCTCTTCATGAGATGATTGAGTAGTTGGCTCAATGGGATGTTATCCCCTCCACTCGGTTTCAAATACCATGGAGGACATCTAGATTAAGCCTATTGGATATATTCTTGGTGTTATAGTGGGAGCCATTGCTAAGTCATAAATTCATGGTATTTGTTAGATATACTCTTGGAGTTATATATTCATAAATTCGTGGTATTTGTTGGATATGCTATTGGTGTTATATATTAATAAATTTGTGGTATTTGTTGGATATACTATTGGTGTTATATATATGGCTTATACTCTTGGTGTTATAGTGGTAGCTGCTGCTAAGTCATAAGTTCATGGTATTTGTTGGATATACTCTTGGTGTTATATACATGGATTAGCAACTGTTGGATATGCTCTTGATGTTATAGTGACAACTACTATAAATTTGTTGTATATCTGATTTACTAGTTGTTAGATATACTCTTGGTGTTATAGTAAGAGCCCCTAAATTTGATATTAATTTTCACTTAAAAACAAAGAAACAACAAATACTCAACACTTTTTCAATATTCTCAAAAAATACTAAATATAGAAACAATCTCAAAACAATATATTATATTAAAATATTATAAAAAACAATCTCAAACTTAAAACATTTCCAATAGCTTAAGGACCAAGTATAAAGAGTCTCATACTTCCGAAGTGTTGTAATGGCTACAACCACCCTCCGAAATTTTGCCTTAGCTTCATTTTGGAGCCTCCCTACCAACCCTTCATAGCAGCATCTCTTGCCTTGTCAAGTAAACAAGATTTAGTGATTTTCTTGTAGAATGATAGCCTATACATGAGAGCTTGTTGCATCCCCCTCATAGGGTGTTTCTCCAGACTTGGTCCAGCTGCAGGCTGAGCAACTCCCTTAAGAAATTGCGCAATTCTAGAGGGGAACCATCCTTCCCTCCAAAAATTGCATAATTTTGTCTAGCAACCTACTGTGCTCTAGAATTACACAAACCTTCCTATCACTGTTCACTGGAAAATTTGTGCAATTCCTCCTAGCAGGGCTGTTCAGCCCAGAAATTGCGCAATTTTAGGCAGCAGTGAGTTGCTCTACCTAAAAATTGTGCAATCCCTCTGGGTAGCCAGCCTAACTCCCTCCCAGAAATGCACATTTTTTCCCCTCAACTGAGCAGATCGATGCATGTGCCTTTAGGTTGACTGGTTCCCTCTAGGACCGAGCAAAACTAATTTTCATGCATGGACTACTTCTCCCAAGGTAGCATGCAAAGGCATCCCTTAATTCAGGGATCTATTTTTAGCAACTGGTGGTTACAAGCAAGGATGATTTCAAAAACCTCCCGCCAAGTGTCACTTTTACTAGATTTGTGGCATGCACGTCACAACCTCATTTTTATCAAAATTCATCAACCAAACGCTTTATCGCTCATTCCTCACATTGAACTTATATCTCTGACATCCCACATTGCATATAGGATTCATCGGCACATTCAATTTAGTTGTTTTGGGGTAAGCCCACTTTTCATGTCTTGCATTGCGTTTCTGTCGCTTTTTGTGTTTCGCTTCATGTGAGTGTTGTCTGCGTGATTTTAGTGAGAATTTGTTGTCATTTTGATGTATGTTATCTTTTAGAAGCATCGTTTCAGTTTTCGTCCGCATCTCGCTGTTGTTGCATGCATGACATTCTTTTGCACGGACGGTCATCGTTGCAGTGAATCGCTTCACACACATGCATGCTTTCCCCATTTTATGAATCCTGTGCTTGTTGTTTGCATGAATGGTCATTCACTCTTGTTTTCACTCATCTCATCATGCATTCACACTTCTCATGTTTTTAGTCGCCCATCGGCTAGACTAGGCTACCCTGGCCTAGAGTATGCCTTGCCCAGCTAGCACTGTGCATTTCCCGAAGATAACGCTCTACCTTCCCTCCATAAATTCCACAAGTCTAGCCAGGAATTTACCTCTAGGCTTGCATTATGAAATTCTTGGAGGTATTGTCCCATTGGCTCCAGAAACTGCGAAATGCAGTTTGTTGGTTGCATGTCACCGTCGACTAAAATTGTGCATTGCACAGTTTCAGTGCTCAGTAGGCCAGGCTGTACTATGCATTGTGTAGTTCTAGAAGTCAGTCAACCTCTTGACATCCCAAATTGTACCTTGTGTAGTTTTGGCAATCAGTCTCCCGACCTCCTGGCAGAAATTGCGCAACCTTCATGATCAATCACATAGGTATGTTGCAAGTCATTTCTCAAGTTTGTTTTGGTTTTTGGCTGATAGATTTCTTTCCATGAGTGTTGCCATGTATTTAGGCATCACAGGTTTTCATCTACCCACAACAACACAGGTACAATGGTTTCCAGGAGAACAGAGTCGAAGACACTGTTCAGAGCACACTTGGGGATGCAGTCGACCAAGTGTATATGAACTTGCCTACCCATGAAAACATCAAGTTGTTCATAGAAAAGGACATCAAGATATGACGACAAAAACATCAAAACAAGTAGCACCATCAACAATAGCTAAAGGCAGCATAATGGCAACGAACGCAAGAGGAAGGTTGTTGACAACACAAAGGCAGAATGAAATTGCAAGCTCAAGTAGATCCACTTGTGATGAAAACAACTTTGGAGACTTAGTCTATGAGGTGACGACATGACATGAAGATCGCGCGAAGGAAGAGGATGGAATAGAGAAAGAGTTGCATGTGTTGAAGAAACAACTCAAGGAAGAACAAGAGATGCATAGATGAGAGAATGAGTTGCAGCAGGAACAGGTACAACAGGGCGTGCAACATGCACTCACAAATGAAACTACACCTGTACAAGTTATAGATCCATCCCAACAGCTGGCACGAAGAAGACAAGGTGAGCAGTGTTTTTGATCACATGCAAGGGAATGCAACAACACGCATCTCATTATGTGTACGCATGCGATCCCACCCATTTGGCACACTCACCGAGGCAAATACAGGAAGTCTGATTGGAGCTGAACATGTACTTCAACAAGTTGATGTGCATAGCCACCAATACATGCTTGGAGAGAAACATAGAAACTATGCATCAAGTAGTTCGGTCACACCAGGACGACCATGCGCATACGATAAGGCAAGTTGGATAGAGGAGCCATGTCAATGCACCTGTATGCAACGAAGGCAAGAGTTCGCTCCAGCAAGATGTCACCATTTAGCACACGGACAACCAAGCTTGGCATCAGCTCACCACCTTCTACCATCACAAGCATGTCAAAGAGTTTGTCTCACCACAACGGTCTGAGTGTCAGTGATGTCTTGCATGGCTTGCTCAAGCCATTTTGTCTCACATGGGCACACGTGCATTGTAATGTAATGTCTTGTCAAGTGGAAGTTCAAGTGTCGATAGTTGAATGTAACAGTCATAGATTAGTTGAAAAGTCATGAGGATAGATGAACGGTCTCAAAGGGGAATGTCAAGGGTCACCCCACCCTTTGCTATATATAGTACCTCATAACTCATTGTAAAGGATTTTGGTCAACCAAGCTTCGATAAGAGTATCTTAGAGAAATCTTGGACAATATTGTAATGTGCCTTGGCTTCTCCACTGCACAGAGCTAGTATATCTCTTTGGAGGAGCAAGCCATTGTGGCTGTAATGTTTTGCTATTGGAACTAGTGGTTGGACATGGATGTTGTATCACTGGAATTTAGACTTTTAATATAATAGAGCCAACACGTTTCATGAATATCTCATATTGTATTCCAGTTATCTTGTTTACTCTAAATGGTATATGTATCTTTTTTCTTACACATGCATATATGGACTATTTTGTATAAGTATGTATGAATCTTACTGAAATGTGTTGACTAGTTTAACCATCACTTTTGATTGCTTGCTAACTTTCCTTCCATGTTGTAATGCATCTTTGCTCGTGTGTTACCTTCCAAGCCGTGTACTATTACAGGTTTTTAAGGGGCGCACTCACCTCACCCTCCGTGCATTAAAACCTTTCATGCACCTTCCTTGACTTATTGCAGCTGTCACACCCTTGCTACCAATAGGGATATCATACTTTGCTCTATGAGAAATCGCGATCAAGGCATTACCGTTAGAGTCATTGCTGGGACTCCTACACCAAACAGTGTAAGGTCTAATTGGGACTTCTTACCACGGATATCCCTTGACATGTTGGCAGATCCAACAACATCAACGTTTTTGGCGCTAGAAGGAGGGCTAGATGACATGTTGTGTCCTCTCATCTTGTTTTGAACCTTTGTATATCTATCATGGAGTCTTTCACTCTCGTCCCTCCACGATGATTTTCGCGTGCCGAATCGGTTACCATCACAAGGGAGTTTTTTTTATCTCTTTTCCACATACACGTATGATGGTGAAGGCGAAGTGGCTTGGCTTGAGTTCTTACATGACTTCCTTTCCATGCTTCATGAGGAAGATGGATGTTTTGACAAACAAGGTAGTTTGCTGCTTGCATACACACTTCGCGAATCTCCACATTGGTGGTTGTGCAACATATTGGCTGACAACATGCACTCACTTGAGAACTTTTGTGTTCTCATTGAATACACTTTATATCATTTTTATCTAGAACATATTGACTAAAAATTGTTACAGCAACGGAAGGCTCTGCATGAATCGCCTATGGATTTTTTGGCATCGCTTCCTTGATTTGCAGTTTCAAGCTCCGAAGAGCCAGTTGAAATTTTTCTATCTTTGGGACCGATTCAAGTACGGCCTTAAGAAATTTTCTCATCCCAAGGGGATGTTTGAACTCAAGCTTCACTCAACATTCTTCATTGATGGAGCTGTGCAGTCACAGATGGACACGGTCACTGTCAGAAGTGATTGTTTGTTGTCCCCTCATCAAACAGATCCACCATTCCAGAGTGATGTGGGAGATCATTCTCTCACATTTGTTGAACCGTCATGACCTCCCGTAATCGCTCCTTCCAATTTTCGCGTAGACTTGGTTGTGATTCCCATACCTCGTCACATTTATTTTGTACCTCAACCTCTGTCTTCATAGTATGATCATCCTCTGGATGACACTGTCTTGTGTTCTTCCATTCTGGACTCTACACTTGTTTTGAACAAGGATCGATCTATCGACGGAGTTGGTGTTGCATAACCAACATGCATTGGCATTCATTAAGAGCATGACGAGGAGCTTGAACATCCACCAACAACAGAGGACCATCCCTATCTATCCGTACGTCCTCCGTTTTTCCTGGCATCCTTGATGATCTTGCCATCCTTGATTTTTCATGTGCATCTCCATCCACGGATGAACCCATTATTGATCATTCATAGGACACACCGGATATCAGTCCATCACCTGACAATGGAGAGGACCAACCATTCATTGAAAATCCACTTGATCTTTCATCTAATTTTTTCGGAAACACAAAGGGTGAACATCCTTTCTTATCATCTACCCCTCTGTGTGATTCATCAAATCATGAGGATGCCGACCACCATACTAAGTTTTTTGATCTTGGTTGTCGTGATCTCATTACCTCATCATATGATCACAATGTTGATTCATTTATTGTTAATTCGTTAAGCCACTAGTCTATGATGATCTATCTGTCGAGGAAGCCAAAACCCCCCAGAGTATCGAGGCACTTCAGCGCTAGCTGATGGTTATGTTAGGCCCTCACTCTCCTGAGGTTGGTCTCACTTTTGATCAGGAAATTGTTCAAATACCTGAGGCTTTTCATCACTCATCTGTATGCACTTAAAAACAATCCAACACTCAGATTTCACTTCCTCCACTTGAACTACATGATCCCGTCGCTCATGCATTGGAGGAATCTTACATTGTGAAATGTAAGTGGTATACCTTTCTCACGTTTTCTTGCATGTCACGGTCAAGGGAATGCATACAATCAACATCTGCATGTAGTGTAGCACAACACCATGCCAAGTCCGCAAAGTGCATGTCATGTGCTTTCACTCAGTTTTGTTCTGTGGACACTTGTAAGCTCAGAGTGTGTCTGTTTTCATTGTTGTATCTTTCACATTTGCTGGTTCACACAACTGGGTTACTCATGGACCAAGCCTTCACTGACATGGGTCAACCAATGTGTTGGTGGCTGCATTGAAAGTATCACTTCACGTGAGACGAACCATGCACTGTTAGCTTAGGAGTAGGAGTAGTGTTTTTTTTTTTTGAGTTGTTTGCTTGCATGATGTTTTCTTCTTTCTTTGTGTGTTTGCTTGTTTTCTTACTCACTTTGCTTTTGCATTACTTCTACTTCTTCTTTTCTTTGTTGTTTGTTTGCTTGTTTTTGTTCGTAGCTTAGTTTCACATGAAACCATGAAAGACTCTTGAAACAAGTTGGATAAAAGTACAAGAGGCCTTATGTAGCTATCACTACTTGGCTATCTATCATCCTGCCTTTGTATGATGAACTTGTTACTTGTATTCCATGATACATCGATGGAAAATACGTACTGTTCGAAGTGAACCTTGGTTAAAATACAATGCTTACATGTTAACTAGTGTCACCTTCTCTAGTCGGTTATTTTTGGGTTAACCCTTGTCAGCTTAGTCAAGGAGAGTAAGGTGAGGGGGAAAACCTTAATAGGCATGTCAAAGGTATATAATAAACTACTTCTATGAAGGAACAACCTCTTCTGCTATAAATAAGTCGGGATCTCTCTTTTGCCTTTGAAATGAATAAGTGTTATGCACAAGTATGAAAAAAAAATGAAAAATGAATAAGGTGAAATAAGAGAAAGGTTTCCTGTGTAGAGAGGTGATGCAAGTAACTCCGTCGGGGCACTGACCAGGCTCGTTGGTAGCAGAGTGATACTTGTGTTCCTATGTGACTTCGCTGGGGTACTGTCCAGGCCTGCTAGCAGTGGAGCAACACCAGAGATGAAACTAGGACTCTGATGACTACACTGCTTGTGCACCAATATACCCCTCAACCCCAATCGAAACCACTGTGTTTGAGTTAGCTTGGAATGTGTGTAAATCGACCAAGATCTTAGCAAATGCTACATCTTACAATCAAGCAAGTGTAGAAACCAAGACGAATTGAGAACTGAGCAATACTTCTGGAGGTGTTAGACTTGCTTTTCATGAACAAGGTCCATTTAGAGACCTGGAGTTCTACTTGTGTGTTACCAAGTGTTGTAGCGGCTACAACCACCCTCCACAATTTTTCCTTAGCTTTGTTTTGGAGTCTTCCTACCAACCTTTCACAACAGCATGTCTTGCCTTGTCAAGTACACAAGCTTCAGTGATTTTCTTGCAGGATGACAACCTGTCCATGAGAGCTTGTTGCATCCCCCTCACAGGCTGTTTCTCCAGAATTGGTCCAGCGGCAGGCTGAGTAGCTCCCTCAAGAAATTGCGCAATTCTGGAGGGGAACTAGCCTTCCCTCCAGAAATTGCACAATTCTGTCTGGAGCCCTGTTGGGCTCTAGAATTGTGCAAATCTTCCTATCATTGTTCACTGGAAAAAATGTGCAATTCGTCCTTGTAGCGCCGCTCAGCCCAAAAATTGCACAATTCTAGGTGGCAATCAGTTGCTTTGCCCATAAATTTGTGCAATCCCTCTGGGAAGCTAGCCCAACTCCCTCCCAGAAATGTGCATTTTTTCCCCTCAGTTGAGCAGACCAATGTATGTGCCTTCAGGTTGACCGGTTCCCTCTAGGACGAAGCAAAACTGATTCACATGTATGGACTTCTTCTCCCAAGGCAACATGCAAAGGCATCCCTTGATTCAGGGATCTATTTTTAGCAGCTGGAGGTTACATGAAAGGATCATTTTAGAAACCTCCCGCTAAGTGTCGCTTTTCCTAGATTTGTGGCATGCGCGTCACAACTTTGGTTTTATCAAAACTCATCAACCAGATGTTGCAGAGCTCATTCCTCACATCAACCATACAACTCTGACATCCCACATTGCATCTAGGAGTCGTCGGCACATTCAGCTCAGTTGTTTTGGGGTAAGCCTGCTTTTCATCTCTTGCGTTGCATTTTTGTCACTTTTTGTGTTTCGCTTCATGTTAGTGCTTTCTGCTTGATTTTAGTGAGTGCTTGCTGTCGTTTTGATGTATGTTAGCTTGTAGAAGCACCATTTCAGTTTTTGTTCGCATCTCACTACTATCGTATGCATGACATTGTTTTGCACGAACAGTCGCTGTTGTGGCGACTCACTTCACACACATGCACAACTTTCCCTGTTTCCTGAATCGTGCACTTGTTGTTTGCATGAATGACCATTCATTCTTGTTTTCACTCATCTCATCATGCATTCACACTTCTCATGTTTTCAGTTGCCCATCAACCAGACTGTGCTGCCTTGGCCCGACTGTTCCTTACCCGACTAACACTGCAAATTTCCGGAAGCGAAGGCTTTTCCTTCCCTCCAAAAATTGTGCAAGTCTACCCAAGAACCGACCTCCAGGCTTGCATTGCGCAATTCTTGGAGAGAGTGTCATGTTGGCCCCAGAAACTGCGGAATGTAGTTTGCTGGTTGCGTGTCCTCAGGAGGTTACGCTGGATTGTGCATTTCACAATTCTAATAGTCAGTCAGCCTCCTGACAGCTCGGATTGTACCTTGCACAGTTTTGGTAGTGAGTCTCTCGACCTCCAGGTGGAAATTGTGCAACCTTCATGATCAATCACACTTGTATGTTGTAAGTTAGTTCTCAAGTTCGTTTTGGTTTTTGACTCAAAGATTGCTTGCCATGAGTGTTGCCATCTCTCCATGTATCATAGGTGTTTATTTGCCGCACAATAACATAGGTACAATGGTTTCCAGGAGAGAAGAGTTGAAGACGTCGTTCAGAGCACACTTGGGGATGCAGTCAACCAAGTGTCCATGAACTTGCCTAACCACAAAGACATCAAGTTGTTCGTAGATAAGGACATAAAGATATGACAACAACAACATCACAACAAGCAACACCATCAACAACAACTGAAGGCAGCATACCAGATGCAAAAAATGTAAAAAGGTTGTTGACACTGTTAGCCTCCTCCTACAGCAGGTTACTCATATTTCATGATTGACATTTTTACAGGCCAAATATGTCATAATTTGCATGCTGCAATGCTCCATATTTGATAACAGATAGCAAAGAAGGAGGCTATGAAAGTGTGCTAGTCTAATTTCAACTACTGCATTCCAATTTTGAAGAGTTATTCCATTTTTGTAGAATTTTCAGCTAAAGGGAGGTCCAAATAGCTTAATCGTGGTCTCCCTAGGTTTCAATTTCCTGTTTTAGAATATAGAGAATGAATATCTGTCCAAACAGCTTAATCTTGGCAGATTCTTAGATAGGTAGAGAAGCAAGGGTGCTCAAAAGCCTAATCTGATCCCCTGGAAGAAATAAGTGTAGATATAGATAGGAGGATAGTGCAAAAGAAAAAATTGAAACGCTGGGTCTACAAGTCTAAGTGCACCCAAACCAAAAGAAGAAAAAATGCTAGGTAAGTAGGTTGGGTAGGTAGTTTGGTGGTTGCATAATCAATGATTGTGATCAATTTTGTGTTTTCAAGTGTCATATCTATTCAAGTCAGTATTGCAAGGCAAGAATCCTTTGGAGGAGCTCAAGCGAGGCATAACTAACTTCCCCTTCTTCCTCTTCCCTAAATCAATTACTAACTTCCCCTAAAGAGGTCAAGATCTGCTTGATATCTCTTAGTTTCATCATTTTCCATATCATTCGCCTAGGTAAAGATCTGCTTTACTCAAGGAGGGTCCATGCTTTCTCTACAAAGTTCTATCTCCCCTTTAAAGCCTAAGATCTTTGAGACTTAGCGCTTTCTTGTCATTTTCATATTAACTCCTGACATTATTATGTAAATCCCTATCTATTTCCCTTCCCCCTACTAAACTATGGTAATAATTCCCCTATGTAAATATCCCCTCCCTCTGGTTGAAACATAACCATAAATATCCCCTTGGGAATTACTAAGTTCACCTGGATCTTAGTAAGAACCCTCAGCTCTGCATAAATTTCCCCTCCGAGTGTTTGGACTCCTTCCTAAACACAAAAAACCCCTTCCAAATGCATTAACCAACTCCCGCGCATCACATTTTTGGGATTTATTAATGTTTGATTAATAAATAACCAAAGCGCCGAAACATATTAATCGTTAACCTAAAGTCCAAACCCACCCGCAACCGCAAATATTAAACTTTATCACGCGCGCTGTTTCATTAAAACCCGTGCATCTTCTCCTCCCGACCACCGTCGGATCAGCCCTCCCGAATTCGACGGTCCTCATGCATATCGGGCGCTCTTTTGTGATGGTTAGTTAGTACCCGATGTCCGACGGTTTTACCGACGTACATCGGGACAGCTGGCGGCATCCTATTGCATCGGGCCGCCCCTGACAAATACCACCTCCATACCAAAAGCAGTCCGACGCCAACCAGAAACCGCCTTCCCCTTACGTGACGTGGGCACCATGTCATCTTGCTGCGTCACCCTGCCACATCGCCTCCACCTCACCCCTTCTTGCCTGCGTCGGCCTCCTACCATCGTAACGCCACGTCATCACCCTTTTGTACTGCCACGTCACCCTGCTGACATCATCATGCTGATGTCATCACCGTACAACAGGGTCCCACTGCTGACGTCACGCTGATGTCATCAGTCGAACTGCTGACGTCAGCAGCTGAAAAACGCGCAAGTGAAAAAATCAAGCTTCGGAAGCCTTGAATGAGAAACATGGGCAGTTTCGATGCGCGATTAGCGCTTAGCACTAATCGTGCATCGCTACGGGAAATGGGCCAAATTGGGGAATCTTTAGGGAATCTTTTTATTCCGCAGTCGTTTTGCGCCGAAAAAGAGCCGAAAAGAGCCAATTTTACAGTTTTTATCAAAACATAAGAAAAAGAAGGCCGATTTTGCAGATTCGAGCTTATTAGCAGAGAGAGAGAGTGTTCCAATTTAATTGCCAAAGAGTGTCAGAGGAAAGATGAAGCCAAAATCATGTCAAAGAGTATCAGTGTTGCGGCGAAGTGTATCAGTGAAGATCTTCTCAGGGCTCGAGGCAAATGAAGCATTAAAAGAAAACCTTGAAAGTCAAGAAGCAGTTAAGGAGCCATTCAAAGCTCACCAGCACAAATGACTGCACAATTAAAACCCACAGAAGATCAGTGGACCAGAACTCAATGCACATTTATTACAGGAGCACTGCACTAAGCCACAGAGGACATCACATTAACTCACTTTTGATCCAACTGCCTCTGGCGCAGCCCAAAGAAGACTTACTTGCATTTAATTCCAGCATAAATTAGGTTTTAGAAAGCTTTTTCCCACAGACCTGTTTAGGTCGGTTGTAATAAATATTTTTAGATTTTTTTCCTATAAAGACATCCCTGAAACATGTAATAGGGGTTGGTTGGTATTTGTTGGTTTGTTGTTTCGCTTGAGCAGAGACTCACACTGTATATGTGATAATTTCTACAATCAAAGATTGCTTAAAGAGCTCGGAGAATGAATTGTACTCTGTGTTTAATTGGCTGAAGAGTGACTATGGAAATCCTGTGCTTCCAGATGATTCCATAAGTGTTCCTTAACTTTGTTTAGTTTTTCATGTTTGTTTCATCATCTATGTTTCACCATATAAAATTACAGAAAGGAAGAATAGTTTAGCATTTGCTTGGTAGCACCCTATGCTTAATTTTTGTGATTTCTACATGTTTTCATCAGGAATAGTTATGAATATGCATACTTAAATGATCATGTTTACACTGTTTCTTTCACATATGAATGTTAGTTTAGGAATTCTTAACTGCTCCTAGACAGCCATTCACTTCTCTGTTAGCTGATGAAAGATTCTTAATTGCCTTTCATTTCTGGCTTTCATCTCATTTTTTCAGCAATTGGTATTGTTTCATGTGTAGCTATCCTGCTCTATAATCCTCTTGTCACCAAGAAAATGCAATAGCAAGCCTTGATCCATGACTCCATGCCCAATGGTTTGAAAATTATCACCCTATGCGTGCCTCTTTGCTTGAATGCGACTTCCTTCCATTCAAACTCCATCCAAACTCAAACAAAACCCACTGAACCCAATAGCTAGCCTAAAATCATCATCAACAAAGCTAAATCATTAAGAGAGAGCCCTCTCTGATTGCAGGTGGGCTAGAACCTGCAATCCAAAGATTGGTTTGTGGTTACCTCGGCCGTATCCCTTCAGGAGATTAGGGACAACCTGAGTGATAACATAATGGCGACTCCACTGGGGACTTCCTCAGTTAATCTCACAAAACCAGTCTGAAGCTCCGCAGAGGAAGAAACCGACCTTTAAAGGTCTTGGTGGCCCTGTGTTCTTAGAAAAATTCCCAAAAAACAAGCTAGAAGCTGGCTCCCAAGAAGCATTCACGTTACACAAGATCAAATCCAGATCCAAATCCCCCAGCTCTTTTTGAAAACCCCAATATAATTCCTAAGATCCTTTGAAAACAAGAGCAACAAGAAGACTCTACTGCTTCTAGTCCAGAAACAGTTCAGCCAAGCTATGTTCTGACCCCTGTCAAAGTTCTATTTCGTTCAACCCCAACTTCCCCTCGTTCATTCTCCACTTCTCCAGGCACCTCTTCTTCACCTCCATCCTTTTCTCATACTACCAATACTACTCCTATTATCTTAGCTGTTCCAGTTGTTCCTCTCATCCCTGTTGTTCCCCTTATCCCTGTGAACATGGCTAACAGATATGCACCTTTACACTTGCCTGCTAATCTTGGGGCTATGCCTCAAGATTATCAAACCAAAATAACCTATTTTGATGGCACAAGTGCCTGCACGGCCCTTCAGCACACAAAGAAAATGCAAGACTACTTTGAGAGCTATGAGATTGACGATGATAGCGTGAGAGAAAATTTTTGTTCAAAGTCTAACAGGCGACGTTAGGACTTGGTTTAGAACACTCCCAGCCAATTCCATAGGAGACCCAGAAGCCTTATACCAGTCATTTATCAACAGATGGGAGAAAAAGGAAGACCCTTTGCACATATTATCAGAATATGACACCATCAAAAGAGGCCCTCAGGAAACCGTGTTGGACTACTATGCAAGGTTCAATAATGTTTACAATGAAATACCACAGAACTTGAGACCCCCACCTGATTTGGCCCTGTACAAATTCCCTGATGGTTTTGATGCTGAAATGGCTTATCATTTAAGGGAAAGAGCCCCTCAAAGCCTCGCAGAAATGCAAAACGTTGCTGTTAGCGTGGAGGCAAATCTAATTGCCAAAAGAAACAGAGCCATAACTGAGAGAAGAACCGCCTTTAAGGAAGAACCCTCAGCCTTCGACCAGAAGCTAGATGCTATTATCAGTGGCATCCATAGGCTGGGAGACAGAGTAGACAATGTTGAGAGGAAAACATCATGGGAAGGACAACAACCCAATGCCATAAGGAACCCAAATTTCAGAAAAACTCAAAACCCAAATGCTGGAAGGGCTAGTCCCGACCATGATATTAGGCCTCCTTTCCAAGAAAACTACGTGGAAGCGTCCACATCCAGTGAGCCAACAGAGGAGACTCACATGAACTTGATAGATTCAAAAAATGAGTAACAAATTTTTCTGACTCAAGAAGACTAGGACTACCAAGATGAGAATCAATTTCAGAATAAGTCTGGTGAGTCTTTTGATTTTAAACAAGGTTATGATACTGTTGTATATGAGGTGCACAAACAATATAAGCTGAGAACAAGAACCATTGATGTCCCTGCACCTGGCAGAACAAAAGAGAGCAAACAACCCAACAAAATTAAAGGCAAGGTGATCATAACAGAACCAGCTGATACGACTGTCCCAAACCCGCATCAAGTAACTGTAGAGGATATGACATATGTGCAGCCTTCTATTGACCAGCCTCTGCCTCCTTCTTCCTCAAAAGAAGAAGGGAGCAACATTCCTAAAAATCTTCCCAAAGCGGACATACCACAAGCTGTCATTCATCATAATGTTGACATTCAAAAAGAAAACACAGAAAACACTCTTGACAAGGAAAAATCTGCTACTGCTAACACAAGGATTCCATTGGAGAAACCATTTAACTTAGAAGCAGAGATTGGCAAACTTAAAATACCCATCCCCCTCTCTGAACTTGCCAAGCATGATGTTTATAGGCAACAAATTCAAAGGTTACTTCAAATGCCACAGGTCAAGGATGATGTTAATGTTTTAGATGATACCCCTGAGCTGTTGTTTGGTCCAGAAGTCAATGGGAAATCAACATATGGATCTGTTCCTCCCTTTTATGTCAGTCTACACATACATGACAAAATCTTGCATAATGCTATGTTTGACTCAGGTGCCTCACATAACCTTATGCCCAAAGCTGTGATGGAGAAGCTAAACCTTGATGTCATAAGACCTTACAAAGATCTGTACTCCTTTGACTCAAGTCAAGTTAAATCTTTAGGCTTAATCAAAGACCTTTGTGTGTCCTTAGTCCAATTTCCCAACAAGACAATCCTAATGGACGTGGTAGTTGCTGACATTCCCACAAAGTATGGTATGCTCCTATCAAGATCATGGGGAGCAAAACTGCAAGGATCCCTTCAACTCGACCTCTCTTATGCCACTATATCTGTCTTTGGGAACCAAATAGACTGTACAAGGAAACACTGATGAAGTATGTGGTAAGTAGTGAGGAAAAGCCCCAAAATTTTCCAATTTACTCGATCCATTCTGATATGGATTCCTTTATTTTATTTAATGATGACACCAATCCTCCAACTGATGAAAAGCCTTTAGCCTTAGAGCAAGAAACATGCATCAATGAGGAATCAGTTGCTAATACCCATGAAACTGTCACATCAGTCAAGGAAACTAGCAAACAAGAAGAACCTCCCGAAACAGAAATTGTAAGTCTGCCCAATCCTCAAATCACTGAAACTCTTAATACAAACCACAAACAATAAATCACATGGTATTTAGAGTTTGATGGTTTTGTCAATAAGTTAGGAGCAGGGGCAGGGGTATGGATTCACAATACACATGATAATCATGCAGAAGGCCATGCCTATAGACTAAATTTCAGATGTACCAATAACATGGTAGAGTATGAGGCTCTCCTCTTAGGCCTTAAATTGCTCAAAGCCCTAGGAGATGCAAAAATGTCCATTCTAGGTGACTCTGATTTAATTATACAACAAATGAAAGGTAAATTTGTTACCAATGACAACAAAATGAGAGCTTATAGGACTGCTGCCACAGAAATACTCAAGTCTTTCAATGAATCTAAGCTTGCCAAAGTTTCAAGAGACCATAATATTCATGCTCACAGCCTAGCAACTTTTGCTAGTACATGCAAGCTTCCCTTTGAGCCAAACCACCATTTCACTGCTGAGATAAAACATAGACCCTCGGTCCCTAACAATGTTAAATATTGGCAAGTGTTTCAAAATGGTGCCCAGATTCACAATTTCCTCACTCTTGAGGGCGAATTTTCGAATACAAACATTGACATGGATTCCATGAACGATTCCCAACAGCTAACAAAAGAAAATCAGCAGGCTGTAACAGCTGCAACAGCTGAAAAAATCCTTAACCCAACTGTTTTTGTTAATGCAAACATACAAGAGCTGAAACATATGCATCTAGAAGAAATAGCCAAAGCTGAGACTGAGTTCATTGACCTAAAGGATAACTTTTTTCTTGCTGGACTAACTCCATTAGAAGACATGTTTGATGATAATGATGTGCCCAAGAAACCCCAAATGGAGCCTATAAGTGCTGCTATTGAAGAACATAACATAGGAACAACAGACAAACCCAAAATGATTAAATTATCTAAAAATCTGCCTCTTGATCAAAAACCAAAATATGTCGATCTGTTCAAAGAATTCCAAGATGTATTTGGTTGGAGTTATGAGGACCTGAAGTCCTATGACACCTCAGTAATTCAACATACCATTCCCTTAAAACCAAATAAAAAACCATTCAAATAGAAACTTAGAAGAATCACCCCCATGCTTCTTCCCCTCATTGAAAAAGAAATAAAGAAAATGTTTGAAGCAGGTATCATTGCACCCATCAGATTCTCTGAATGGGTATCCAATCTGGTTCCCATAAGGAAAAAATCAGGAGAGATCAGACTGTGTGCAGACTTGAGAAATTTAAACCAGGTCTCTCTAAAAGACCACTATCCTTTGCCCAAAATGGACCATATGCTACAAAGAGTAGTGGGGTCATCTAGAATTTCTTTACTAGATGGATTTTCAGGATTTAATCAGATACTTGTTCACTCGGATGACCAAGAAAAGACAGCCTTTACCACACCGTGGGGAACATTTAAGTATGTTAAAATGCCTTTCGGGCTAAAGAATGTTGGTGCTACCTTTCAAAGGGCAATGGATATTGCATTTGCCAAGGAGATACATGATTTCCTTGTTGTTTACCTTCATGACCTAACCCCTTTCTCCAAATCTGACCAAGAGCACCTTAAGCATCTAAGGCAAATTTTCATGACATGCAGGAGATATGGCGTTTCCTTGAATCCTAAAAAGTCCCTGTTTGCCCTTGAGGAAGGCAAGCTTCTAGTTCATATAATATCAAAAGATGGGATTAGAATTAATCCTAAAAGAATTCAAGCTATCCTCCAAATCCCATATCCAAGAAACATAAAAGAGCTGCAAGCATTCCTTGGAAAGATTAATTTCCTAAGGAGATTTATCCCAAACCTAGCCGAGCTAATAAGGCTATTGAGAAATATGTTAAAAAAGGATGCCAAGGTAAAATGGTCTCTTGAAACCAAGAAAGCTTTTGAGAGTATCAAAACTTCCTTGACTCAAACGCCTGTCCTCACCAGTCCGCAATTCGACAAAGATTTTATCATTTTTTCTTTTGCATCTGAGCACACCATAACAACTATCCTTTTGCAAAAAGATGATCAAGGTAATGAACAGCCAATTGCTTTCTTCAGCCGAGCTTTAAGAGATGCGCCCTTGAAATATCAGATTATGGAAAAGCAGGCTTATGCCCTGGTTAAGGCCATCAAAGATTTCAGAATTTACATCTTATACTCCCATGTGATTGCTTATGTCCCAAACTCTGTTGTAAAAGATATATTAACTCAAGAGGGACTAGAAGGCAAAAGAGGAAAGTGGATTGCCAGCATTCTTGAATATGACATTGAGATAAAACCTACCAAGCTGATAAAAGGACAAGGTTTAGCCAAA
>APFE031028887.1:0-14422 GCA_000404065.3 Pinus taeda | reverse complement strand
GGCTGGGTTATATTGTGACTCCTTAGACTCCTATATATAGAAAGGAGGTTTTGTCATTTGTATCATCCAAGAATTCTTAATTTATGTAATGTAAAGGAGGTTAACCCCTCGAAGAGGCTGAATTTTAAGGCGTTGATCTATATTTTCTATCTTTTTCTTGAGCTGGTTTCATAACAAACAATAGAGAATTCATGCCTTCTAATTTTCACTCGAGATAGGGACCTCCATATTTTGCAGGTTGATTTGTGGAGCTTCTTTGAGCCACAATATCAAGTACCTTACATGATCCCTAGTTGTAATCATAAATGTTGGAAACCATATCACTACTAGGTTAATAACTAGTGTCATTTTGTACATTTTTACTAGGTTTAACATCTTTAAACAATCAAGATTACATGAAAAAATACAAAAACATCATGAAAATCATCAAACAATGAGAAACAAGTATTTATGGTGGAAACCCTGAAGGGGAGAAAAACCACCCTACAACTTTGCTTCATTTTTCTTAATTATTCTTAAATATCTTTTACATTCATGTGCTAGCCCAAGTAGCTAGGAGCCACAACTCCTCTATATAAATTCTATTTTTCACTACCAACAAGGAGCCAACACTGCTAAAATGATTTTCCAGCCACTACTAGCTAGTAGGCCACCACGTTTTGGAGGCCACAACCTCCATAATCACTATGGGTCATCCTTTCATGCATTTTTAGATTGGGCCCAAATTATTACATCAACCTAGACTTCTCTCTCCAAAAAAATCATCAATACAAGCTTATAAAAAAATAATCTCTATGTCAAGGCTCAACAACAACAATTGACTCAACATCCAATCTAACATAACCTAAGCATCAATATCACAATCTCGTCCCTCTGACTCAACACTTAAGCATACTCTCAACCATACAATAGACAACACTCTTAACAAATAATTCCTCAAAGATAACCCCTAGCAATAAACTCACTCAAACATTGTAAGCCATAGAACCATATAAAAATACCTCTCACTTAACCCTACGTAATTCTCCCTCACAAACAAGTGTATATGGCATAAATAATAGTACATGGAATAGATGTCTCAAAGATCAGTCATACATATAAAGTATTTTCCTATATAGAGTGAATGAGCACTACAACGAGAAGACTCAAATCATCTATGGCATATGAATGATACAACAGTTTTCTAATAACCCCAAATTCATGATTCCTTTCAACACAACCTTATAAATAAAATCATAAAAATTCTCAAGAAATTCTACCCTTTATGGCTATGTTACACAAACCAACACTTCAGTACATTTGTTCCAACATTTTTTCTCAATTATGGCTACCATTGACCCTCAAAATCGCACTTCATACAACAAGAGGTTGGTACCACTCTACAAGGATATACTTTTGCTGAGGTGAACACTCATTCTGACCTATAATGGTACAACCACTCATTATGTCATCCTCTACATACATAGAAAACCACACACTAACTGTTATAGGTAGATGCAATGTGGCATATCTTCCATGGACTTAGTCTGTCCTTGGCGTCTAACATGCACTGGGATATTCTTCAAATGCACAACATATTCGCAGTCTAGTCAACTTCAATGCTTAGTAATTAAATTATATCCACCCTATCTCTTGGTCATTCATTGAATGATATTACAACCTCACATAGATTTTATTCATTATTCACGTGTCTCAAATCGATCATCTACAAGAGATAATTTTCACACCATGCGACTAAAAGGAGACCCACAACCACAAACATTTAACCTTGTTGTCCAAACTTCTAAATAAACCAAAGGAAACCAAATTATTGCATTACATGACCAAATCAAACAATCACTCAGAATTTTAATGCATTTACACCTTTATGAGACCAATTTGAACTCATTACATAATCAATTATCTTATGAAAATTGTAGATCAAGTCAGTCGCTTCTATCACTGGGAATTCCATGGGAAATTTGATTGGTTTGACCTTTCGTTTTCTCTTCTTCATTTACAGGCAATGCCACGAGCATGAATGGAAATCCTATGACATTGTGCTTGGTATATCATGACAAGCCAACGATAATGTTGTGTGGATGTTCTAACAAGCCTACGAAAACTTGATAAAATTAGAAACCTAAAAGGATCACTACCCAAATTCGTTGTCAACTTCAACACCATCATCATCCCACTACAAAGGATTAGTTCAATTTCTTGTAGCACCAACATCATGCCACAACAACACACTAAACACTTAGTGTCCACATCATCAAACAATGAAATAATCATGACTTGACATTAATGTTGACTTCTTGTAATGCCAATAATCTCCCCCTTTGGCATGATGGAAACCTCTTGTAAATAGACAACCATCTGGTCTTTCTCTCTCCCCCTTTGACATCAATGACAAAGGGTAACATCTTGTGAAGTCGATAAAACATGCCAACACATTCTCACAAAACCACTAATTAGCAACCAACATGCCAAAAGCATACTTTTCCTTCTTTATCTAATATTTTAGCAAGGAATACAACCCAACAATAACAATTGTCCATTCTCAACATGATGATTTTTATCAGCACATTGGTAATACACAATAATCCTTCCTTTTCATACATCTTCAATCACAATGTGAATAATCAGTTGGTCCTAGTGAATAACGTGTTATTAACAACATTAACAAAATCCCTCATCAACAATAGTTTTCTCAACAATATGTCAAACCTTGGTAGAAACATTACACTAACACAAAAATAATCTTGATTCAACTATACATTAACAATAGAAGTGGGTAACACACTCTGAACCTTCCATTAAAATAATATGACAAAGCATAGCTTACAAGAATACAATAAACTCGCAAGGTTTTTTAGCAATACATCTCCTCATCAATATAGCATTATATCATCAATGAGGCTTAACGACATACAACTATAGTTCTTCTCAAGACTTCATACTCTTACAACACAAACCCTAATTCTAGATAACAAACTAGCAAGCATCATAACATGACTCATTGTCATCAACATATATTAAAATAATCAACATATGAAGGAGTGAAACAACATTCTCTTGAAGCAGTAGCAAAAAATTACTCACAATCATCCATTATGTCACAAAATATTTTTCAATCACACAAAAAATACTAAAACCCTAAGTGTATCTTATTAATCAATAGCTTCTGTGAGTGGACAAGAAGTGCATCGAAATTCTAAGTTAACATGAATTCATAGTGGAGAGAAACATATATTTTCATCGAAAAGGTCATCATTCACAACATATCTATCTTTCACAAAAATTGATCAACATACTAATTGACACGCGATACATGAGAAACTATCAAATAAACATGTTAAAGGAGTAAAACTATTTTTGCAACAATATAGAATCTTATTCCATAAAACAACAAGATTAAGGGTTTTGCCATGCAAACCTTAGCTACATAAAATCCAATGCACATTATTTCTTAACTTAGCCAAATAAAGCATCATCATGGATATCCATAACTTTTTCTATTAACAAATGCTCAACCAAAAGGAGCATTCATAACCCTTGCATGAGAAGCTCATACAAATGTTGTCTTTTCCCTTTTCTACTAGCAAGGGATCATAATGCCAACAATCAATTGTTGATCCACTAGAAGCATTTGAGATGCTTCGTGTGGACATGTGACATATTTTCATGATCTCCATGCCTTGACAACTCTCTACCTGAGAAGTTCATGATCATATTCATATCATAGATTATAAACAAATCATCAATCACAAACCTTTTATCAAAAGCTACATCACTACAGTCTTAGCAGATTCAACACTTGTAACATAAAATTCTTGGTAGCATATGACCGATGCCAAAAAGATGGTCATCTACAGACCAAATTAACACAATTTATGGCAATACAAAATTTTGTCACAATATCGTCATAAATCCTAGCAACATATATAAATCAATAACACAAACTTAGAATGACCTTACAATATATCTGCCATCATATACAACAGTGCCTACATCAATCAAGCATCTAGTAGAAAACCCAACTCGCACTTGATTAGAACCTTGAACATACACATTATTTCATATGCTTGGTTACCATGTCTAAACCAATAATTTTTAAGCTAAAACAAAGATGAATCAATGATTTAAAAACAAACCTTCAAACCTTGTCCACCTCCTTCCTAACATGCCGATTTTTCCACACACAATGCTTCTGCTATGCTTACACCTTCAACGATCCTTTATTAAATCCCAAGATGATACCATATGATCCCCTTTACACTATGCAAGCCTCAATTTCTCATAGAAGTCTCTTACTGATCCTTCCAAAATTTGATGGTCTAATGTCTAACATGTGCACCTATTTTTGGGTTCTTGTCTAGATGGATTTGGATGACCTTCACCTTTTGATTTGATTCCTTAAAGAAACTAGTAAAATTTCAATATTTAGAAATTTGGCCAATATTGTTAGACATATAACATCAAATGTGGCCAAGAAAAGGGGAAACATATGCGTATATTCTATTTCTAATCTGCCCACCATTACTACATGAGTAAAAATAGCCATAAAAATAATTGTTGTACCAGATTGTAGATGATCTTTGTGATGGGAGAAATCTTCCTTTATTATTTGCCTGATAGGGATTTTTATTTGGCTACATATATTTATGTATATTATAATAGGAAGATCTTATCCTTTTACTTATGAAATTTGTTGCAATGTGTCCAAGTTTATGACAACTTAAGCACTTGAAAGATCTCAAGAAAGGTACAAAGGATTTTCTTGATGAAGGTACTTTTCTCGGCTCCTTTCTTGATTACTTATTTTTCCCCTTGTTCTTGCTTGCTTCCTTGCTAATAATGTTGCTACCATCCTTTAATTTAGAGTTTCTGAAAGCTTCTTCATCATCTCTTATAGTTTCATTCATCTATATATGCTATTTTCTAATTCTTTTCTTGTTGAAACTACTTCAACTACAAGTTTTTTACTACGACTAACTCCTTCTTCAAGTTTCCTTCCCATTACATCTTCAATTCTCCTTGACTCTTCTACCCCAGTTTTTAATCTAATAGTTTCTTATTTGAAGAAATTCCTTCTCATAAAACATTTCAAGTGACTTATTTGTCTTTTTTCTCAATTGTGAGCCTTTTAATCTCAACTTCAAGTTCCACAATTCTATTATTCCTTTCATCTTCAATATTTTATGATCTGATTTATCCATCTAACGATCATTTTCCTTTTCACTTAGAAAATGAATTTCAACTCAAAAATTATCATCCTCTAGCTTCGTATTATCAAGATCATCATCATCATCATTGTTTGTAACAGTGTAAAGTCACTTGACCACTTAGGTTAGCATTAAAGGGATGGGGCAGTTACCGCATTAGCTAATCTCCTTCCAGGTGGGCCCCACTGAACACGTCACCCTACTTACCCTCTCCTGGCAATTCCAAAACAGAACATTTGATTATTTTCCATGCTCTCTGTTCTAGTTTTGCATGGAAATTGGGCCCCTATTACTTTCTACTCATAAGCCTAAGCTTGTCTGTCGATCACTGCTACTGCTCGTTCACATTATCCAGACGCATCATCTTTTGCGGATGACTCTTTACTCTGTCAAGAACACAACATCGGGATAACCTTGTTTTGGGTCCTCTCTCTACCAATGAGAGCTTTTTAAGGCTTGCACATATTTCCACGAAACTAACCCACATCATCGTGGTCATTCCCTTATGGAGTGCTACCTAAAAGTGCCTTTAATTCCCTTTAGGTTTCAATTACCGGGATTGCGTGATGGTGAGGCTATATGGCCTCTTTTTCATTGGTATGCCACAACCACATGCCATTTCGTCCTGCTTCCTTCACCCTGGAGCCTCCTATATGGATCCTATTTATTCTGCTAGGGTCCTATCATTAGGATGACTTGGCAGGTGGGCTAGTCCATGACCAATCATGCATTACCGCAAAGGTGCAGGCCAAACCACATACCCTTTCTATGTCATCTTGTTAGGATTTCCATGACGTTTTCCATTTCACCTCTTGTTCCTTCTTTCGGTTTAGATGTCTAGGATTTTGTGGGTTGTGAACCAACCCTCTAGTCAATAGTAACATTGATAAGTGCATTTCATAGTGCCACATCAACGTCTCATGTCATCCCTATGCTTCAATCTTGATTCTCCTTTTCTTGCACCATTAGAAATGTTCGAGGGAAAAGCCTCTAGGTTTTATCTCCAGACCACTCCAGTATCATGGTTTACAACCCTGCATGAACCTTTCTCCCAATTGAGACATGTGGTGGCATTTCCACATCATCCCACGCTACTCACCCCGCTCCTTTCCATCGACACCTTATGTGAATGTTCCCAATGAGCCCAATAGGATGACCTCTCAGGTAGGCCCATCCTCAACCAAAAACATAATTGTCAGGGTTACGTGGCCACCATCATGTCTCAACTTTCGCTATTCCTGCTAGCCCACTTTTTCCTCCCAAAACATTCTTCCAGTGTATTTCTTCTAGGTCACGCCATCACTGTTATGACCAATTGCGTAAGGGGATAATCAACTACAACAATCGAAAGTCTCGACAGCTAGGGAGTGATCTGTCAAAGGATAAGGTTACCTGAACTTGTGTTTTAATTTTAGGGCTTGGCCCATTTGTTCTGCAACACATCTTTCCTTCTCATTCTCTTCCATGGCTTGACTAAGGGACTTCGGTCCTGCCTTAGTCAATGACTTAGGTGGGGATATCTATGATCGCCACAAGAACAAGCTATACAATAGCACTAACCTCCTAGAGCTAGTCTTATCGAACATGGCTCCACCTCAAAGGTCCGAAAAACCTCTAGATAAACATCAAGGCCATATGTGAACACCAATTGTTTATTAAGGCATTGAATGGTGCTACCCCTCCTAATCTTGGCCGAATCTGACTCTAAGGAGTTCTTGGCCCACCTGCACTCTCGTTCTCAGGCAGGGAGTTCCAAACATGCTGGCATAGGTTCTCCAATGACCATTACCTGCCGTAGGCTTGGCATGGACTCCTAGGAGGTTTGCACCTTATCTTCCACACACTAACAGTTCCAAAATCCATTTTGAGGTTGTAAGCAGCTCCGTGGAGAAATGAAGAGCCTTCTAGTGCCTCACTAGTGAAAGTGGGATGCCAACAAAAGATATCCAGCATTGTGAGAATGCAAAGTTGAAGACCATTTAGATAAAGTTGATGGGCCTATCTGGCCCCAAGGGAAACATCCCTCAATGTCAATACAATTTCTATTGCCCAACAAAGATTCTTGTAACACAAACAAATAAATGGATGTAAGTTAAAGCAGACCCTACTAAGCCAACGGTCTTCAATGTAACTATTTTATATAAATAAATGGGTTTATGAGCCCACTATTTCAAATTTTATTCCAAGCTCTTATGGATTTTGTTGCGGCCTGCAACATGACCTTATGTTACCCTATTATTCATTTATGTGTTTTTCTTAGTACAATTAAGCATTTAATTTAGAATAAGGTTTATCACAATGTTATAGCAACTAATCCTTATTACCATGTGGTTCTTTGAATAGTCCATACATTAAATGTTCCGTGTTCAACATCATTAAGCTTAATCACACAACATTTTTATTTTCACATTAAGAAGTTTCGGATTACTTATTTCGTTATCAATGCCATTCATTTACAAAATAATTATACACATAGATATGTTAGACATGTCATTCAGTGACATCTCTCCATGGAGGGGTAACCACATGTTCAAGAATTAACAACACAAATGCAATACCAAAAAATGAGAACCATTATGGTCATAAATGCATCATACATTCCTCAACAGATAATAATTATAAGAAGATACTTATCTTTGAACTTGCAAGGAAACTGAGTCTGGGATAAGTCTCCACTCAACCATTGACAGTTGCAACCACACTTACTTGCATTAGCCACCACCGGTCCAGATTCCAGAGTCTGATGGGGATGTTTTCTTAAGGGATTAAGACACTAACTACCAGCTAAAACATGGACCTCATATGACCCCTTTCCTCAATCCCACCAGCTGAATGATGCTTCTTTTGTCAACACAGGGAGTCCAAAGGTAATCTAACTCACCCCCCAATGCACTCACAGTGACTCAACCCCTCCTAGGGAGTCTAGAATCCACTGTTCAAAATTTTAGTAACCACAGGTCTTCAATCATTTCTTCCTTTGGTGCTAGTTTAGGATGACCTCTTCCCAAGCTATTATAGCGCTCCAAATTCTACTATCTCAACCCACAACCTCCATGGGACCCAATTTGTTACAGGGCTCCATAAATTCCGTCCCAACCCACAACTTCTAGGGACCCAAGTTGTTAAAGGGCTCGAGAGACCTCTTTCTCAACCCACAACCTCTAGGGACCCAAGTTGTCATAGGGCTCTAGGGATCCTATTCAAACCATATCCTTCAGGGAACCTAAGTTGTTACAGGGCTCTAGAGACTAGTATCTCAACCCACAATCAAGAGGGAGCTTGAGAAATAATCCTCTTCTCTTCTCTTCAGAGTTTCCTTCTCATTTTCTCTCACTAAATGCTTGAACTCCTATCTCCCTTCTTTTTTTTCCTCATGTACCCTTTGAATTCTTCTAGCCTTACCTTTGAATGATTCCTCCCACTATCTTTTCGTCATTTTTCATTTGTTGTTATATCCTTGTCGTCCTGCAACATGTAGTCTCTCTGCTAGACTGTTTGTGCTCTTGCTATTTCCTTGTTGTGGTTTCTCAAGCAACATGGGCTTGCTTACTTTCTTTTGTAGCCCATTTAATTTCAAGAACCAGTCTCTTAAATTCCTGCACCAGCCAATCTTTAATGGTTGTCCTACAATTCAAGATTCTTGCACAAGAAACCACAAAATCCTAAGTTAGCAATTCTCCTCCCGAGCTCCAGAATCTGTGTCCCTTTTACTCAACCCCCTTTTTCAAATTTCACATATAGAAAAATATTTACAATGTATTTTAAAATAGGACCATGGGTGGGGTTGTCACGGTACCTTCCCCCTTGAGAGAACACTTCCCTAGATGTTCATGTGCCCATATGAAACACCAAAAACAAAGCACAACACATATTATTTCATGGAGATTTATATAAATTGCTTTATACAGTATGTACAGTCACGTACAAACTTGCTTTATCCAGTAAACAAGAAGAGATAATTAAATTTCATGGCCTCGATCATTTCCCACGTGGAATCCTCTGGCCCAAAGTGCTTCCACTACACATTGACTTGCTCTATGGCTCAATTCCATAGCATGAGACTCCTCCTACCTAGAGTGCACATTGGCTCTAACTGGAACTCTCCCTCTAGTTCCACCTATAACACAGACCAATCAATCACAAAATTAGATTCTTGTACATATTGCTTAATTAAAGAAACATGGGAAACATCACGAAATCGAATTGCAGGAGGTAAAACCAGTCTATAAACCACTGGTCCAATCCTCTCAAGCATTTCAAATGGCCCACAATACGGTGGTGCCAACTTAGCACATGTCCCAATCCTCAGGGAACTCTTCTTGGGCTTAATCCCCAAATAAATGTGTCCCCCAACTTAGAACTCTTGGTGCACTCTATGTTGATCTGCACAAATTTTCTGCGTATACTATGCCACTTTCGAGTTTTGCTTTATGATCTAGACTTCCTACTCCATATCCTTGAGCATATTAGGCCCTACATGTACGCTATTCACTAGATCACTCCAACTAATATGAGTGTTGCAACACTTCCCATACAAAGCCTCAAATGGGCTCATCTTTATAGATTTTTGGTATCTATTGTTGTATCTGAATTCCACAAGTGGGAGATATTCTTCCCACTTCTTGGGCTAATGCATCACATATATTCTTAACATGTACTCAAGGATTCTGTTAATCCTTTTTGTTTTCCCATCTGTTTGTGGATGATAGACTGTACTAAATGCCACTTATGTTACCGTTCCTGCAAATAGTTCCTTCTAAAACCTGGATGTAAAACTGACATCTCTTTCTAACACAATATTCTTAGGATATCATGTAGCCTCACAATATCCTTTATGAAGAATCTTTTCTATGTCACTAGAAGAATTAGTGAATTTGACTGCTACAAAATGACCAACCTTGCTCAAATTATCCACCAATATCATGATTGTGTCATGTCGCTTGGACGTTTTATGAAATCCTATAATGAAATCCATGGAAATCAGCTCTCACTTCCATTCCAAAATAGGGATAGGGTGTAATAATCCTACCAGATACTTACACTTGGCCCTCACCAATTGGCATTCTATGCATTTTTCCATGAAATCAACCACTTCCTCCCTCAAATTCAACTAGTATTAGTTCTTTTTAATAGTTGTCATAGTCTTTTGATACCCTCAGTGGCTTGAATAAGGCATAAAATGAAACTCTTTCATTATCAATCTTCTCATTTCATCACTATTAGGAACATAATTTCTTCCTTCGGACCTACTTAGGCCACCCTCGATGGGGTGAAAATCTTCATCTGTGCCATTTTGCAAAAAAAAATCTTTCACTTGCTGATATTTCTCATCTTGTACTCTAGCACTCTTGATTCTTTCTATCAGATCTATCATATATGAAATTATAGCTACCAAGTGATTTACTTAGATTATTTTGCTCAAATCATCAGCAACCTTGTTTTATTTACCTTTCATGTACTTGATTGCAAAGTCAAATTCACTAAGTGTGGCCAGCCATATTGCTTACCTATCATTATTCTGTTTTTCAAACAAATAGTTGAGCCCAATATGGTCTGTCATCGGCATGAATTTCCTACCAAGGAGGTAATGCCTCCACATTTTTAAGGCATGAATGGTAGCAGCCAATTCTAATTCATGTGTTACATAATTTACCTCATCCTCATTTAAATCATTAGACTTATAACATACAACTTTCCCTTCTTGCCTTATGATTCCACTGAGTCCCTCCTTATAAGAATCTATACACACCACAAAATCCTTGTAAGGACCTACAATTCTCAACACTGGTGTATTGGTGAGCAACTATTTTAAATGCTCAAAGATTTCTGCACATTGTGCAGTCCACTCAAATATTTTCCTTTTTATTTGCAAGTTTGTAATGGGATGGCATACCTTGGAGAAATTCTGGATAAATATCCTATAATATCTTTCTAGTCCCATGGATAATCTAATTTCATCCACTTTATTTGGAGTTTACCACTCCATTATGGCTTTGATGTTTTCAGGATCAACTGAGATCCTTCCTTGGAAACAATATGCCCCAATTAATGTATCTGTGACTGGAATAAGTCACACTTGCTAAGATTTGCATAAACCTTGTTCTATCCCAACAATTGTAACACTGTAGCCAAATGTTTCTCATGTTCTTCTTTCGATTCCATTGAATACACCAATATGTCATCAACAAATATAATGACAAACTTATCCAAATAAGGACATAACACACTATTCATTAGGCACATGAATGTGGAAGGGGTATTGGTAATCCCAAAGAATAACACTATATGTGCATAGTACCCATGTCTTATTTCGAAAGCAGTTTTATGAATGTATTCTACCTTGATCCTTACATGATGGTAGCCCAACCTCAATTCAATTTTGGAGAAAATTGTTGCTCCTCTCAATTAATGAAAGAGAACATGAATCCTTGATAATGGGTACCTATTCTTGATGGTTACCTTATTTAACTACCAGTAATCAATGCATAATCTAACTATTCCATCTTTGTTCTTTACAAACAATACTGATGCTCCCCATGGGGATGCACTATGCCTTACGTAACCCTTAGCTACAATTTCAGCTCAGCCAATTCTGGAGTGATCATTCTATATAGTGTCTTGGATGTTGGTATTTCTCTAGGAACCAACTCAATATAGAAATCTATCTCTGTGTGAGGAGGTAATCTAGGAGTCTCCATTGGAAAGACGTCTATGTACTATTACAAAACAAGGTACTTTTGTAGCAATGCAGCTTCCTCATCTTCTATTTCTCTGTAATTTTCCTCATTCTTGGTAACTTGCACTGCAAATAAGATGCATCCTTTTACATTGTTGCATTTGGCTTGCATATTTGTGATTAACCCTACTAAAATGTCCTTTTTCCTACTGTGAAACACTCTTTTTTTTCCTTTCTCATCAAAGCCTACATCTTGCTTACTCATTGTTACAGATCCATTTGGGCACATCAACCCCAAATTATAGATTGATACTATTAGGGCCCATCAACCCCTAGTGTATTTGTTACATGCCCTAAAGAAGTTAGTCATCAGAATGCCTCACTTCCCAAGAAGTTCTATCACTAAATACAACCAAAAACTACCTCTAAGAAGATCAGCACAGGTAGGCCTTCATTAGGGTGTGCTGCAATGCAAACCATACACTGAGACGGTGCTATGCAGTGCACTTGGTCCCTCTTTGGCCTACGCTGGGCAGATTTGAGATAACTTCCATGAGGGTTTGAAGATTCCTTATCCATTAGAAGCCTCTAGAAGTTTCTCAATGCCACCTACTCCTTTGAGTTTGCATTTGGATGAGGAATGGAATTAGGAAACCTCAACCCCCTATCCCTTCTTCCATGGAACTGATTTCTAAATTTAGAAAGGGATTCATTATCACCATTGTTGGCATAACCTCCTTCATTCACCTATAAAAAGATCACTCATCTAAGAGATCATGGGTTTGAAATTATTGAATTGTCGGGAGATGCTGGTGATATGAGATTAGAATTGAGTGCAAGTATCGTTATAGCGTTGAAGTTTCTTACTTGTCATGAGGTGAAGAGGATGGCATTGAATTGGAAGAGTGTTGCTAGATCGAGAACATATCGGTTGTAATTCTTCCTCTTATTAATAAAGTCTTCAAAAAAATTTCCCTTATGCTTGTGTTATATGTTGACACTTTCATATGTATATCATGTTCTCGGTTCCATGTTATTTATAAGCAACAGATCATTATCATTTTCTTTGATGGGTTCTTGTTTCTGTCTATGTGTGGGTACTTCTCAACCAATTTAAGTACGGGAAGGAGCAACGAAGTCGGTCAAGGGAGATAAGGAACAAGTGGAAGCTACAAGTAGGTTCTTTGTTCTCTTATTTTATCTATTGTTTATAGGAAATGTAGAGATTACTTTGTGTATTGTTTCTAGACCTGCTACTAAGTCTATAGGGTTAGGCGTTTGTCCAAGAACACTAAATTTTCCCAAAACAAATTGGCGACTCCACTCGGGATGAGATTATCTATCTTAGTAGCTTATCCACCTCCTTAGACACCTTGACATACTTTACTTGTTGTAATTCAGCCTTTTACATTGAATTTGGGTCAAAATTTGAGGTTATATGACTCGTTAGTGGCCTCACAAGAATCAGTATAGGCTAGCCTTAGAGACAGTGTTCTGTAGTGCAGTTAGGCCTTCTTTGACCTATGCTAATTAATAAAGGAATATTCTAATCAGCGCAGTTTGGCCCTCTTTATGTTACGCTGATCAATCTTGAAATCATTGAAATTAGCGCATGCTTTAGTGAGAGACAGTGCTCTGCAACGCAGTTAGCCCCCCTTTGACCTGTGTTAATCAACCTTAGGTTAAATTCCCACCTTTGGATTGAGTTTTTGCCAAAATTCTTCTGATTTCTTGCTTGTTGAATATTAATGATGTCTTATCACTAAAAACAATATTTTCATATCCTTAGCTAGCCCTACTTTGATTGGATTGATTAATGTTTATTTAATATTTTCTTTGTCATTATCAGTCCATAGTCAAAGTTAGTTTTTAATCGATTGATATTCAGCAAAAGAAAGTGTCGTAAAATTGGATTTTCCTTCGAAAGTTGAATTGTCATCAAATCTTCATTCATAAAAGATCGATTGGTTGATATGTGTATATGGTTTGTCTTTTCATTGAAAGTGTCATAAATTCTTCCTTTCCCTCAAAAGAAATTGTCACAAAATCGTCATTTTTATGAAAATAGGTTTTTGATCGATTGTGCATATTTCCTTTTTGTTCATCACAACATTGAGGGATTTGAAAAGAAAAACATGCATTTTTCATATTAAAGTTTGTGAATGCTTGAAAGGTATGGTTTAAGGAATTGTATCTAGTTTGTGCTCTTTGTTGATTGATCAAAAAGTACTTGTTTGCTCTATTCCTTGTAGCTAGGATTTTCATTGTTAAATTGAATGGAAAGAATGCTTATCATATTAGTTACATTTTAGGAATTCCAAACATACATCACATGGTGAACCTTGAAAGGAAAATTCTAAAGAAGATTAACTTAAAATTTATCTGAATTTACCTAATGGAGCATTGTCACCTAATGAAAAAGATTTATAGGTCTAGGCTAGAGACGTCTTCTGGCATTGTACAACAAAGCAGCTATCGCTAACTTGTTTGCAATAAATTGCGAGTGTGATACCTCATTCCATGTACGTGAGTATATCAT
>APFE031028874.1:0-17769 GCA_000404065.3 Pinus taeda | reverse complement strand
AAATTACAGAGAGGCGAACCTCGGACTGCATCCTTTTGCAGTGATGGGATTTACATCAGTATGTGCCATGACTTGCTTGCCTGTAACAAAACCTAACAGAGAAGAACATAGAGCAGAAATCCATCTATAATCCGGAGTACAGAGATATAGTTTAGCCGCGAAGGCGTTGACCGACACTGTATAATAAACCCGAGACTTAGAAACCACCATTGACATAGTAGGTAGAAGCATAAAAAGAAACCAGAGGCTGTGCATCCATTTCTGGTGCATCAGCTTTACATATCAGAAGAGAGAGGAAGAAGCCATTGAACCCCAAAAGACAGAGCCAACCTTGAAGACTAGAAACCCAGTGATGATGATCAGTCGTCCACCGAGGTTGAAGGAATTTCTTCCACCACCCGGCAGGAGTATGGGTCTGGCTCGCTTGAGTCGGAGTGGGGCGCATCATCCTCCGCTGGTGCACTTGGGCCTGCCCCTGCATCCACTGAAGATTTTGTTGCTTTGTGCATCTCTGGTTCAGCAGCGGGAGGTTGAAGTGCTGGCAGCAGGGGAGGCTGGTCCGGAGGCGGAGCTAGCGGAGAGGGAGGCTGGTTTTCTGCAGAAGGACCGTGAGCTTCATGTTCACACTTCTCAATCTTGAAGGATACATAAAAAGTATCTGAGTCCAGGAGAACAGGGAAGCTAAAGCGGGAAGAGGGGTGAAAACTGTGCTGACAGGGCCTGGACTGGGCAGACCCAGGGCGTCTTCCTCTGCGACGACGGGCGCTGTTGGCGTCAACGGATAGGGAGTCTGTGGAGCGAGGGACAGAGGTTCGACTTCTCCCACCTCTCGACCCAGCGCGTCTGCAACTGGCGCGTAAACGTTCCGGCGACATCGCAATGAGGGGAGGGAGGGTAGAAGAACGGACGGAGGCCCAAAAGAACAGGAGTGCCCGGGAGCTGAGGAGGTCCACTTAACACGGAGAATGTCAAACGGGGGCTCGAGAAGCAGTTGGAAGGGGATGAGAAACAGAAGATGCAGCACCCAGCACGCAGGCCAGGATTTGCTTGGGGAGCTAGCAGAGTCGACGAGCTCCGGCAATGTTGCAGCCTCTCGGCTCAGGTAATGAAGCACGGAGAGCGGAGAGGGATTAACAGTGGACAGGGGGTTAACCTCTGAGCTGCCGGCAATGGAGACCTGCCACATTACAGGCACACAGTAAAACCAGAAAAGCCAAATGCAGATCAATACCTTGCCTCGAAGACCAGGTTTATAATGACGATGCCAACGGCGAGCCATGTGCGAGCCAGCTTCCGCAATGAATACCCAAGGTTGCAGAGGATTTGGTCTGATGCGAGGAGGAGATGCCTTAAACACCTTCGCGCAATGGTGGAATGATCCCGAAGCTCTCACCTGCAGGCATCTTAAATGCTTGGTACTCGTGGCCGGTTTGGGCTGCCACTTGCCCAGTGGACAGCCCACCGCCACCCTTTTAACGCCGTCTAACACCCGCATCCGGGGAATGTTTTATTATTATTACTATTCTAACACGAAAGAGAATTGAAAAAACAAATAAATAATAATTCATGAAAAACAATATAATTTTTTAAGAGAATTGAAAAAACAAATAAATAATAATTCATGAAAAACAATATAATTTTTTAGAAATTAAATTTTTTGAAACAAATTTATATTTAAAAATTAGAAAATATTCAACTTTTGTTTGTTGATTAAGATTGGAGCATTCCATCTTCTAGGTGAAGAAGTTTTGGATTTTTGGGATCCATGCAAGTAGTTAATAATGTCTTATACTATTTTGGCATTTATATATTTTATAATTTTTTTTGTTTAATATATCAAGAGATATGTGATTATATCTCAATAACATATAGATAAATATAATTTCATTTTTTATATAATAAAAGATAACAACAATATCATACTACATGATGAAAGTGGATAATTTTATTTTATTAAATTACAACTTCTAACATAACATTAGACATTATTATCTTATACAGTGATGGATTTAAACACTAGCATTACATCAACATTCTCTTTTGACTACGAATTTCTGTATTATCAACAAATTTTGAAGTTCACAAATTGTGCTCGTTATGGATTTGGTGAAATATATGTGTTGCTTGCAACTTTGTGGAACAATACTCCAAAATAAATAACACCACCATCAATAAGATCTGGAAGGTAGTGATATCAAAGATCAATGTGTTTGGTTTTGGAGTGAAATATTGAATTATATGCACGTTGAATTGAGCAATTTAGTTTTATTGAGATGCATAAGAAATAGTTTTTTGCTATTGAATACATGCTTAGAGAAATTTCTATTAAATTCAATTTTAGTGTCGGATTTGGGGGCCTGCTCGAAGGAAGGGTTAGCAGACCCTAGGTCGGAGGATATTAACATGGAGATAACGCCTGCTCTTGGACTGCCGGTTTCGGGGTCGCCGCCACAAGAACGGTTCGAGGATGCTGAGGTTTCTTCTCAGGCTCCTGGTGGGATGTCTTCTCCGGCTGCACATCCTTCAGGGATTGCAACAGGGAAGCGGAAACAGACGAATTATCTAGAGAAGGCCTTAGAAGGCCTTCAGCTGGATTAAGGGCTTTGGTCTATTGAAAAGATCTTAAATGGCGCACATTATCATAACTATCATCGTATTTCATCGTCCCTTGTGGACGACGGGGGTAGCACATAATTAACTCCTATTTTCTCTCTCTTTGTTTATATACCATGTTTCCAGGTTTTGAATCTGATGCTGCAACCAATATGGCTGAAAACTGCCTTTTTATTATACTGTTTTTGATACATCATTTTTTCAGGTTTTGAATCTGATGCTGCAACCAATATCGCTGAAAACTGCCTTTTTGTTACACTATTTCTGAGTATAGCTACTCTGATCTTTTTAACCCTCTTTTAGAGGGCCGCAGGGGCGTTTGATGATGCAATGTATGTATATATTTTTCCTGGACAGTTAGGTATTTTTCTTTTTGGCCACTGTTGGCATTGGCACATATCATCTTGGGCGTTTGATGATGCAATGCATGTAAAAAAAATAAAATCTCAATAGGGAGGGTTGTGTTCTATTATGTCCTTTGTCACCAGTTCATGCCATTTGTGACAAACCATTTACCCCAAAAAATCTGCAGAGAGCTGAATTCTCAGTGGCTGAGTGCGAGTTTATTTGGGATCGAATAAGACCATTCAAAATCTTTTCCCGAGGCACCGAAGCCCGTAATAAGCCAGATTTCTAGAGATTTTGAGCGTGGGATTGAGTCAAATCAGGCCGCTTCTAAGCAACCTCATCTCCTGAAATGTCGAGGGTTTGAACAGATTAGATATTATTCGTCAGACAGAGGCAGCAGATAGCAGGCAGAGTTCCCCGAACAGGGAGCAGATATCAACAGCAGAGCAACAGTGAGGAGCAAGGCAAATTACTGAAACAGAATAGATAGCCTGAGGATGCACGTCAATTGTTTGACGGAATCTGCCCACTAAATTTACGGAATCTGCCCACTAAATTTGACAGTGACTCTAATACCAAAATGGCGGTAGATGGACAGTGACTCTCATACCAAGATGGCGGTAGATGGGTTTTCTCCATATCTTTTGATGAATTTTACTGCTGAAGAACAGACAGAGACAAAAGAATAGGTTCCAAATCCAGGAATTGGATTCATGCAATAAAACGAATTGTGCCAAGATGACACGTTTAGCATTGTTGAATTATCAGCTGTAAAAAACCAGCGAGAGCAAGTGGTAGTCAGTGCGGAGTCCAATTTCTTATTTTGGACAGCTTTGGTAAAACAAATGTAGCGGAAAATGGAATTTCTCAAAACTAAAAACAAGCAGCTCCATTCAGAAACACACACCTTTTTTGCCAGAGTTTCAGAGGTGGAGGGGGGTAATTTATCTCTTAAGAATATGTTACATGAAACTAAAGAGTAGGAAATTTTCCATCTTCCAAATGGTGCAGTGCATGCAGAAATTCTTGACCTTAAAAGCAAGCAAGAAGAAATCCGATCCCAACAAGCCATCTTCAAACAAGAAATGGAGACACATCAATGCTTGGGTACAGGTGGTTCGAGGGAAGGATAAAACTCCTACCCCTCTTGCAACAATTGAGGAGGTGATGCAAGCAAAACTTGGGGAAGAACGCAACAAACGAGCAAGAGAATTGAATCTCAAGGTGAAAGGTCTCCCCTTAACCCCACCCCTCTTTGGATCCTATGGAAGTGGGAACTAGGTTCCTTTGGGATACCTTTAGCCTCCTCGATATAGCTTTGGACAGAGCTTGGTTGGGCTACGACTCCACTCTCTTCCTCAGGTTTTAGACTGCATCTGATCGACTCTGCGCCCTTAGGGCTAAGTGGAAGTTGTTTTCTCTTCCCAACAGGATTTTCTTGGACGAGGACCTCACTCAAGCACAGGTTGTGGAACTTAAACAATTCAGAGAACAAGTTATGGCAGTACGACAGGCAGGGAAATGGGTGATTATCAGGAATCTTTGGGTAGTCATTCGGACTCTTTCCCACTTGGGTGGAAACCCCGAACTGGAGGTTCCAAATGACGGGCCCGCTTGGGGAGGCGACAAGGTACAGACATTTCTATCCGTTGTTGGAATGGCAATGGATCTTTCTGGTCATCGTCGAGACTCTTGTATGATGCTCTCGAATCAACGGACATCCTCTTCGTGACTGAGATTCATGCGAGCCTTGTCCGACCCCTCCCAGATATTACAGGTTACCATTGGATCTCAGTTTGCAGGCAGGAAACGAGGAGCTCAAGAAGGGTCAGAGGATCAGGTGGAGTTGCTTGTTTGGATAGTGACTCACTCTGGAACATGGTATCTTTGGTAGCTGAAGATGAGCTTGCCAGGTTTATGTGGATTCAGATTAGCGTCGGAGTGTCTCCTCCGAGGAACATCTACATTGTAGTTTGTTACTTCCCCCCAGCCTCTTCGCCATTTGTTGTCCATAATGTCTCAAATGGAGATCCCTTTATAGATTTGTACACCGACATCACCCAGTACTGTGCTGTTAGGAAGTCATCCTCCTAGGTGACTTCAATGCTCGCACTAGAGATCTCCAGATCCCTCTCCACGACAGATCAGAGGATTTATTTTATACCCAGGGGATAGATCCAGATTCAGTAGGGCTTCACCGGATGTCAGATGATACTTTAGGGCCAATTACAGTTTATGGTAAACATCTATTGTAGTTGGGGGAATATCAAGAGTTGTTGATTCTAAATTGTCTCCCCTGTTTCCTAGACTCTCGCTTTTTCACATGCCGACCATATGGCAGGGGTGCGAGTGTAGTTGATCATGTACTCGCTAGCCATAACTTGCTCCCTTTTATTTTCGCCATTTCTCAGTCTCCCCCATCCCCCTTGTTGATCATGCACTTCTTTCCTTCTCTCTCTGGTTTGACCCTCCCCTTGCACCCCATCTCTCCCCTCGGGGCCCACCTCGAATTACCTTCCGATTTGACAAAGGAGATCTTGACATTTTCTCCTCTACCCTATGCAAGATGCTCCCATCAAAAACCCAATTCTCCTTGCTAGATTCCGCTTCCACTAAATTCACCTGTCTTTCAACTGCCATTTGGGAAGTAGCACTCAAATCCTTCCCCCACTCCACTCGTTCCACTTCCGTCTCCCCTAAAGTTGGATCTTGCCCCATGAACAAATGGTATGATGAGGAATGCAAGACTCTACATTGATAAATTCGATATGCTTTCACCCACTCTCAACCCTTCTACGTCGAACTCAAAGCTTTTTATCGTCGTCTCCTTCATCACAAGAAACGACTGTCTCCCATAGAAGACGAGAACTTTTTGCTCTCCTTGCTCACTCCCCTAAACAATTATGGTGTACCATCCTTCACGGACGCTCCCCTCTTCCACCCGACCTTGACCCTACATCCATGTTCTCTCACACTTCCAACCTTCATGATATTCCTGGGTAGGCCCAAATTAATGTTACCTCTCCACCCTCTTCCTGTTATCTATTCTCAGACAGAGATATTAGAGAGGCCATTTGGGTGATGAACAACAACAAAGCAACAGATGAGGAAGGCTACCAAGCAGAGTTCTTTAAGCATGGTTTCTGTGCTTTGGTTAGTTACTTGGTTGATCTCTTCAACCATGTAGTCCGTGAAGGTTTTGGGCACACCACATCATCCATTTGATCCACAAATTAGGTTCCATCTCAAATCCTAATAACTATAGAACGATCATGGTGGGTCACACGTTTTTGAAGTTGTATGCTACTGTTCTACATAGGAAGCTCTCCAGTGACCTTGAGTGGAGACAACTCAGAGCTAGGGGACAGATAGGTTTTCGACCAGATCATCAGAGCATTGACCACATCTTCACCCTTCGCGCCGTTATTGAGGAGGCACGACACCGCTCTTCGAAAGTCTATTGTTGTTTCGTAGATTTTCGGAAAGCTTTTGACTCTGTTCCAAGGGAGGCCTTGCTCTAAAGATTTAGAGATATTGGCAACTCTGCAACCGTATTGACCGCTATTATGCGCCTACTATACGAGTCTGTTCTTGGTCCTCTTCAGGCAGCGTATGGGATGTCTGATTTCATTCGAAACACTATTGGGGCTAAACAGGTTTGTCCACTGTCCCCTACCTTGTTTGAGATCTATATTGATGAGTTGGATGCATTTCTACACGAGCATATCCAGGACACTGATGGCTGCCTTCTTCACCAGGTTCTGATATCTATTCTATTCTTTGCTGACGACGTGGTCCTCCTCTCCTCATCCCCAGAAGGATTACAAAGGCAGCTGGATGCCTTAGCTCTGTTTTGTGACCATCGACAGTTGATGTCAACCTGGGTAACACCAAGGTTATGATTTTCAATGGGGTGAAGAAAACCTCAGATCTTCACTTTCTATTCAGAGGGGACGAGATTGAGATCACTAGCACGTATACTTACTTGGGGGTGCAATTCTCAGGTCCTTGCTTCAATTTGCGACCAACGCTTCAACGTCATATCAACAAAGGATATGGATCCTTAGCCCTTCTCGAGAGACAATGCTTTCGACATCACTTCCAGGACATCTCGTCCAAGATGAGCCTCATGGACACCTTGATTCGTCCCACTGTTCTATATGGCTTAGAGATTTGGGGACCGTCTTTACTTGAGTCAGACTGGACTTCAGCTAAGAGAGTCCAGATTCTTCTTCTTTGCCGCATCATTATGTGCAAACTGACAATGTGGTAGCAAATCATCCTTGCAGAGTTTGGAGCTCAGCCCTTTCGGCTTGAGATAGTCTTTAGATTGGTTTCATTCTTGCTTTGTGTCCAAGGCTTGGCAGACTCTATAAAGAGTAGGGACCATTATCCTTACTTGGCATATTCCTCTTTTGAGACTATTGCCCATTCTACTCCCTCAGGCCGAGTCAAATGTTGGTTTACAAGAGTTTCAAACCTCTTAGAGTCAGTGGAAATTCAGTTAGATTGTCTCCCTCCTTTCCGATATTCCTTAGATGCTCCTGGTCACCTTTTACCTACTAGACAGGAGCTAAACAAGATCATGAGGGAGGACATCTACAGGGAGTTCGTCCAGGTCACCTGGGTCAATCCTTCAGGAGGGTTGCGCCCAAAGATGGCCTTCTATGCTGAGCACTTCTTGGAGTTGAGAGATAGGCGCATTGTTCGACCTTAGTATACGTTTTACCATTGGATGCGTGCTTTTCGCATTCCTCTAGGCCAGTTTAGAGTAGGTTCTCATAGATTTCGGGTAAAGACAGACCACCAGGTGGATAGACTAGACAGACTCTGTCAGGTATGTCATTTACAGAAAGTGGAGACGGAGGTGCACTTCATCTTTGGATGCTCTGTCTACTATGAGATCAGAGGAAGCTTTCATTGCTTGTTTAGAGATTCTCGGATCCTCGCTGACTTTTTCAGTTTCCCCAATCAGAGATGTTTGGCCCTATATATGCAGGAGGCTCTTAGGTTCCGAGCGCATATTCTTCAGCCTCCCATTAGACCAGACCCCACACAGAGGATAACGATATTTTTCAGGGTATTACCTTCAGACAGGGGCACCAAGAGATCGATTGACACTGGTACGTATCCAGACTCCAGATCAGTGAGGATCCGTAAGACTTCAGCCTGCCACACGAGATCTCAACAACAGTTTTGTCTCAGATTCGTTTATGGGAGACATACTAGGTCCTTCAGCATTCAACAGCGTGTGAACCCCCCATGATATGATTTAGTGGACAGTCTACACTTGCCATTGGCTCTTTATTAGGCTAACAAACTTTGTTAAGTTTCTTTAGTGTTACTCATTCAGCCTCGGATGTTAGGAGAGATGGGTATGATCCTCAGACCTATTAGCTCTTGGATCTTTTCCACTAGGGCTAGATGTTGATTTACTTCATGCATTGTACTTTTTGTAGGAAACTATTTAGTTCTCTCGCTTTGTATATACATCAATGTACTCAAGAGTCCTTTGACCTACTTTGTGGTCATTAGTTGGACATAAATATAATTATCTTGTCCTATCCTTAGACAGTTTGGTATTTTGATTTTTTGCCACCGTTTGGGATGGGGGGATAGAGACAGATTCATCTTGAATATAAAGAGATATTTATTCAAATGTGTATATATAAAATGTGATTTTCTTTAAAATGAAATACAGCGTCTTCTTTGGAAAAAAATAAAACAAAATCTTCTTGACCTTAAAAAGTTCACACGCTTTTAGAAGCAGAAGGACCCCAATAGATGACGATCAGGTAAGTTTTAGAAGAGGGGGTTTCTATGTAGGTTTGCATTTAGATTGCGATGGGCGTTCAAGTTCGTTTTAGATTTTGTTTATGGAATGAAATGGCTGAAATTAACCGGCCGTAATATATACCACTGATGTTTGCAGTGATGATTGGTGATCCCAGCTCACTCTGAGGCGGTTACGTGCCCAGGAATTCAATATTCACTCTATGTCTGAGCCCATCATACTCAACATGTTAGTTTGGATTTCTGTTTGTGTTATTTATAGATATGAGCACTCTTTTTCTTACTTATATTTCTTCCATTTTGATTTCAGATATTTGGCCGGTTGGGTTGTTGAAATTTGTTTTATTTTCGCCAGAAAAACAATCTATCGGATAGAAGGGATTGTTTTCTGGATTTCTAAGGATGTGCTTGTATTATTACCATGCTAATACTGATCTTATGATGAGATTTTTGACCTTAAATTCACTTCCACTTCTTGACGGCAAAGGGATCAATTACTTCCAAGTCCCGCATGTTTCGAAGGTGGACTTGAAGATTCAGAAGTGTAATCGAAACGATGAGTTGTAGAGATTGACCTAGATATGGGGACAAATATTAGAACCAGGGTTTTAGGAAGGAAGAAAGTAGCCCCACTTCAAAACCTTGAGCCATTTTCCAAGAGTTGAGCCTTCTTAAAAGTTCTCGGAGTGAGCAATGAAAAACCCATCTGCACACCACAAAGTTTTGGGCAATTTGGTCAGGAGTGTGAAGATATCTAGGCCGTGAGCCACTGAAAGCTACAATTTGGGATTTGCATGGGTTCAACAAGGAGAAATAGAACAAGAAAACAATTTGACACTTGAAAATAGAACAAGAGAATAATTTGGGACTAGCATCGCATATAAGAGCAAAATAGTGTATGATTGGTATCTATCATGTTGAGATGGTTTTGCATGCTCTGATTTTAGACACGCTTTCCTATTTACAGGATGGTGGCAATACTTTTTGAATGTGATGCAAGGCAATACTTTTTGAATGTGATGCAAGAATTGGATTATATGGCTTATGATAAATAATGTGTGCTTTGATACAAGATTTCAATGTTCAATGATATGTTTCATTAACATACTTGGTACTTTTCCTTTTGCACCGTCATTTACAGGTTATGGATTAACTTAGTGATTAGTGAAGCCCCTTTCGGTTGAGTGGTTAGCGATAAAAACAGGGATGGCCAAATTTTCCCCAATTTTATTTTGTTGAGCTTCATGCAACAATGTGCCACAAGCCCCCAACTATCAGCCTTCAAACACTCCCCTTTTAATGCCCTTGTTCTTGACTAGTCTGTTTAGGTTGTGGGCGGCTATGTCTTCAATCTCTTCACTTGTTACTCTCATCCTTCAAACATTCCCTGGTCAGTGACCCTATTTTCCACTCATCTGTTCAAGTTGTTGGCAGAGCCTCATGTCTTCGAGCTCTTCACTCGTTACTGTTGCATGGAAGCATCATCTGCTTTGAATTGTACTGCAATAACACCGTCACTGCCACTGCTCGATAACATAAATACAATTAATCCATAGCCATTGTTAGACTAGGTATACTATAGTCATGTTCAATATATTCACTCATTAATGGGATTGTCCAAGCTAAGTACAAAGAAATAGACAAGCAACTTACATGAAAATTCTAGTACATTACAACTTTTAACATCTATGAGGTGTAGACCAGTTGGTTTGTGTGGGGTTTAGCCACACCAGGGCTTAAGTTTCAAACCTCATGGCGAGGGGTTGAGGATGGAAACCATCTTTGGGGGAATTAAATCATTGCAAGGGGTGTCCAAGCTTGGTCGAGCTTTGCACAATCCCAGTGATAATATCTCACTGATGGGCAGATTGTTCTTCTATCCAACACTAGGGTTGGCCCTGGGCTAAGTTCTACCTAGTTGTGGAAACAAATATAAAAACTTTTAACATATGACTCAATTAATAAATATGTGATGACAATTCATACCATTAAGTTTATTTTTGGCAAGTCATAGTAAAATAAATTAAGAATTACTGCCAATGGAGTTGTTAGCCTCTGGATTTTTACGATTTTTTATGCATGTTGGCACGAAAATGACAACAGGATAAAGACCTTGGGATTGGGCACAAGGGGCCAACAAGGCTTTGTTGTAGTCTAGAGCAACACTATCATTTTCACCTTACCCGTAGAGGGTAAGGAGTCTCACCCGAGGCGTGCCGCCACTGAAGTTAGATGGGGTAGAATGAGGCACCAAGGGAATCACAACAAGCATACGATATTGACTCGTAACAATCAATCATCCACATTAATACAACCATACTGTTCTACTCATATCATCTTAGGAAACCATACATCGTATAGAGATACATTCAAAATTTTTAAAGAACCAACACAAAACTCAAGAACACGTTGTTGATCTAAAATGTCTCTTTCATTAAGCTTAACGTAAGGAAATACATAAGGAATTACAAGAGGCTCGAAGCTTGATCATCAAGGACATAAGTAACATAACCCATAAGAACAGACATAGATAGGACGAGGAGCAGTTCATGCCTTTCCGCAACTCTTGTAGGTTCCACCGATCCTTGTCTTGCTCGTCTGATCAACAACCAACCATTTCTCGCCCTCCCTTCTGCCTTTTATCCTTTGCTCTGCACTCAGATTGTCAGTTGCGCTTATCTTCCGCTCGACTGAGTTTATCGTTGGCTGCCTTTGTTCTCCCCTTGCTCGAATTCTCTTTCTCTTCTCCGCCACCTTCTCGCAATTGTTGGTTCACTTTGGTTTTTGTTCCCGCCCTCGGCTGTTAGCTCCGCAACCCCAACGGTCGTCCCTGCCACCTGTCCCGAGCCCTTTGTCCACAAAAACTTAAAACGAAGGCCCCAACAAGTCCCAACCATAGTTCATTAACTCGTCCTCGAGTCAATCTACCTTGGGTGCAATCTGCATGGTTGCTGTCAGCACTGTTGATGTTTCTGCCGGTGCCTCTACTGTTTCTGCTTCCTGCTGTGCCGGTCTTGCTTCTTGTGGCACTATTATTGCTTCTTGCTGGCCTTCTTTTCCATATGAAGGCCCCAACTCCGGTACCGCAACAATAGTGTCCTGGCGGAATCAAGTGTACTCATTGAGGGCTGCTTGCCAGGTGCCAGTAATTGTGTCGGATTTCTTGAGGAATTCTGCAGCTGTGGTGGAAGTTCGCTGGTCAGGGAGGTTGTTCAGCAGGGTGCTCCACTGCTCCTCCATTTCATCACAAAGTTTGCGCAAAGCATTGACATGGGAATCGACCGTCGGCCTCAGATCCTAGATCTTCTTCTTAGTCTTTGCCGACTCATCCTCAATCTGTTGAACCTAGGCTTCCAGAGAGACGACATCTGTGTCGATCCTCTTTAGCTGGTCTTTGTCTTTGCAGTTCCGGCTATTAGCGAGGAGCTATTGAATTCGTTGTCGAAGTGGGTATACCGATTGATTTTTCATGGTCAAGCTGCTTGACCAGTCATGGACTTGATCCATTAGAATGTACCCCTTTGTCCAGGGCGTCAGTGATAGAGGCTTTCAAGGCTGCAACAATATTGAGTTTTTGCTCGATCTCAACAATGTAGCTAGTGGACAAATTGAGCAGAGCTGTTCTCACAGCATTGATGCCTTGCTTCAGTTCCCTGTTGGTAGAGATCAGCCCAGTGCATGCAACTTGAATATGGCCGCAACATTTGACTAGCGTGCACGCAGAAAAGTCCTTTGGGGCTTCAATAACTACCTCGGAAATGGTAGGCCAAAGAGATTGAAACCATGGTGTTACGTGGTCAACCTGTGTATGCAACTGTTGATTGATCTGACAACGCTGTTCTCTCTCGGCTGTGAGAGTGGTGATTTGCTGCTTCTGCTACTCATGTTCGGCAACAAGTTCATTGTGAATCTTCTCTGCCCGCTGTGCTGCTTGCTGAATGAATCCAAACAATTGTGCAGAGGATAAATTCTGAAGATTATCTTGCTGCATAGTGGATGGGTGCGGGAATCTGCTTTGCAATGGTTGGCCACTAGCAACAGACTTATCAGAGTGGCGTGGGGCGAGGTTGCTTGCTGCGAAGGGTCTACAAATTGAGGTGTTGGAGGAATAATAAATGGGTCAGGAACAATATAAAATTTAAAGGAAATGGAGCGCCAAACGATTCAATAACTATAACCAATGGTCGTGAGGCGACAGGAACTTAGCCTGATAGTGGGCTTGACCCCAGTTGAAGTGATATCATGGACGTGGTGTTGCTTTCTCCCTCAGGGAGCGTCATGGCCAACTGAATGGCTGAGTCGACCTCCATATCTTCAATGCCTATTCAAGTGCTGGAGGGAATGGGATTTGACAGTGTTGCAGAGGTTGAGGCCATATGTGGGGATGGATCCTGCGAGTAGGGTGAAACATTAGACATGGAGGGTGGGGTTTCTTCGACAATCGAAGAGGACAAGGCAACCTGGAGTCCCTTGTGGTGAGGTCAACTATAGAGACGATGGGGGGCTTGGTGCTTTTTGGCTGCATGGGCTTAGGAATTGTTGGCTTGGATTGTGAATGGGACGCTACATGTGGGATAACAACAATTAGGAGTGTAGTGATTATCGGATTATGCTGCGAAAAGCCTTGCAACTCAACAAAGTCAGAGGCCTCACTTGATGAACTAGTTAAGCTCAAAATGGTCTGCTTGATGGAACTCATATTTTTCTTCATTTGGGTGATGATTGACTACAATTCTTGCTCCGCCGTCTACTTCCTGGTGTCCAAGCGTGCATCTGCTGTCAGTGGTTGCAATACCATTCCCCCGGACAAGTATATGCATCTTCCTTCTCTTATTTCGCAGGCAATTCTTGGCCATGACCCAACTTTTGTGTGGAATTCTTCAACTGTTAATGTGTACTTTTGTGCCCACATTTGGAAAGTGACTCGCTGGACACAGTGTGGCCTGAGGAAAGTGTTCTCGCGCGTCACCTCAAACCAGATTACCTCTATGTATTCATCGAGCAAAGCCGTGGGAATCCTTTTGATGCCCCTTATGACCCCTAGCATTTTAACATACCACTCACTAAAGGACGCTTCATTGATTTCTTCACTGCTGGGGTCCCCTGACGTTCGCCATGGCGTGTACCTGAGAGTGTAGGGTTGGTCCTCGGAGATCTACGCCAAGTCCCTTCCTAGCGGAGGGCACCACTTCCACATTGTTAAGGTCATGATCAGATAGCCGAAAATAAGATTAGTGCTTCTTTTTGTACACATCCTTGATGCCTTGAACAATTCATTCAGTATGAATGCAGACCAATTTAGCGGTTCACCTTCTACGGAGTGCTCCGCAATTGAGATGGTGTCCAGAGTGCATTCATTTCTTGAAAAGTGCTGCATCACTTTCTCGACGATGATATAGCAAGAAAATATAATGTGTTTTTGGTTGAATAAGTCGATCTTTACTCCCTTCCCGCCACGCTTGGTGTTGTATTTGCTATAATAGTCGTTATCTCCTTTTCTCTTTTCGAAGCTGTTTGAAATGCCGTTGACATTGCATTCCCTATGGCCGATAACCTTGTAAGCCGTTGAATATCATCTACATGAATTGGGTATTCTCTGTCTAGCCAAAGCAACCCCCCGTTTACTGATTAAAAGTTTCGTGCATTGCATCGCCAAAGTCATGCCGAACATGGACAAACTTCTCAAGTTTATCAACGTTGATCGCTGAATTCCCTTGAATGCCACCTTGGCTTTGGTCACCTTTGTTCCATCTTCCTTTGTAATTGTCTCTGTGTACACTTCCTGCTTCAATGCCGAGAATTGGAAACAATCTAACAGGTCATTGTCTACAAGCGTGGCCTTGTCATATTTTCCATATAACGGCTCTGTGGCTGTAATTCTTTCATCCACCCCATCTTTAGGAACTGAAATTATCGACTTCGTCATCTTGTAGCGTCGCTGATAAAATAGAAGCAGTAGAGGCTGACAACGAATGCTTGGGTGACAATGTTGAGGATCAGACTGTGACTCAAATGATTCTACCACATGAACTTGAAACTCTAAGAACTTCGGCATATCCGTGCAGATTAAGTAGACCATCGTCAACACAACATTTTTGACTAGACTTGCTAACTAATTACTACAACAACTTTCCCTATGCAGACTCGAACGTGTTAATCTGTCGTTGGCTAATTTGTCCCTAACTTGACTGACGTATTTCGGGAAAAGACAAGGTGGAGCGGATGGGTAATAATGTTAGCGTAATGACAGAAGTTTAGGAGTTAATTATTTCTATAACAGGAAAGATCCTATGGAAATTTGGCCTTACAACAATATTATTGCCTAATTATTACGGAAAAGACACTTGGTATGTGTGAATGACCTCACCCCTGACCACAATCAATTGTGGTGTGGTGACATGGAAGTCGCAACTAAAATTGATACCCTGGGTTTGTTTTATTCAAAATAAACTAACTGATGCATTTACTGACTGACTCCTACTGACTTTTCCTAACCCTACCTACAGTCTCTGTGTAGAGACTTCATCAATGTTGAACATGAATGTTTGGTTGGAGGAAGGGTTTCAGGCGTGCGCCATTCACCCAACCGGGTAGCAGTATCCCATCCAGCTGCGCGAGCTTCACCGCTCCAGACTCCTTGATCTCTGCAACTATGAACGACCTTAACCAATGCGTCTGTAGCTTGGCCAGAAACTTTTGGAACTTGCTGTCATATAACAAACCCTGTCCCCCGACTGTGAAGGATTTCTTCTTGATGTGTTTGCCATTCCATGCCTTTTACCTTCGTTTCTCGATTGATTGGTGGAAGTCTGCTAAGAACCCGACTTCGTCCAGTTTCAATAGTTCCTCTAGTTGCTTTTGTAGCAACTCATCTTCTGTCATCCTTGTGGCCTAGGTGATGAAGATGCTAGGCATTACGAACTCTGCAGGCACAATGACTTCTTGACCATATACCAATTAGAATGACGTCTTCTTGTGTAATCTCTTCATTGTTGTGCGTCCAGAGAATGGTTGGCACTCTTTCGTCCCAATCATCTCGATTTTTCCAACACACCTTGGTTAAGCCCTTCTCAAGTATATTGTTAAATGCCTCTACTGTTCCATTACCCTATGGATGATATGGACTGCTCTTGTGGTGTTAGATCAAGAAGTTATGCAACAAAGAAGCGACCATTTCATTAATGAAGTGAGTTCCTTGGTTGCTTGTCAGACTTCTTGGACAACCAAACCTTGAGATGATATTTTCAAAAATGAACTTTGTGGTTGTCTGTTGCAAAGTCTTTCACTGGTGCCACCTTATTCCATCTCTTGAGATACTCGGTTGTCGTGATGATGTACTTGGCCTGAGTGTGACGTGCCGACGTATTGATTGTACTGATGAAATCAATTGCCCACTTTTCAAATATCTACAAGGCGCGTATTGGTTGTAGCGGGAGTTCATCGCGATGCAACGGTTTCCAAACCCTTTGGCACACATCGCATCCTTTAGCTTACTCCTTAGCGTCCTTGTATACTGTTGTCCACCATAGCCCCGCCTGCAAAAATTTGCTCGCGGTCGCCTTCCCCCCTACGTGGCCGCTTGTGACTACGAAGTGACATTCCCATAGAACTTCTTGATGCTCATGCTGGAGGACACATCGCCGCAACATCTGATCCAACCCCAACTTGTACAAATGTCCTGCGACAAGCTGATAGTCCGTTGTTTGCACGACCATGCATCTTCTTTGTGTCATTGTGTACTCCTCTGGACATTTTTCTGTGGCCAGGAATGATGCGATCTCTTCTAAGTAATCAGGTAGTGCTTCCACCCTAAATAAATCAACATGAGGTAGTTGGTCGTCCATGGAGCCCTCACTTTCCCTCGTTTCCAATCTAGGCAGGTGATCAAGGCCGACGTTCAATCGACCTGGTTTGATGATTACCTCGAATGTGAACTCCTAGAACAATAGAAACCATCTGCACATCCTACCTTCTAATACTAGCTTGTTGACTAGGTATTTCAATGCTGAATGATCTATGAAGAACTTGAACGAGCCCCCAAGAAAGTAGTGCCTAAAATTTGGTAAGGAATACACCATGGCTAATGCGTCTCTCTTGGTCGTGGTGTAGTTTTTCTCTGCAGTGGAAAACTTCTTGTTCACAAAGTAGATGGGATGGTCCAAGTTTCCTTCTCCCGGTTGCGCCAACACTGCCCCTAGAGCGATTCCCTATGCATTGATATGCAATTTTAACTACTTATTCCAATCAAGATATACTAAAATTGGAGCACTTACCAGCCTCTCCTTTAGTGTATTTAATGCAGCTTGACAGTCCTTCGACCATGTGAATGTTTCCACTTTCTTGAGCAACTTTTCCATTGGGGCAGTGATGGAAGCGTAGTTAATGATGAATCTGCGATAGTACCTTCTGTGGCCCAACGTCAATCACAACTGCTTCACATTTGCTGGTGGGTCCATGTTTATAATTGACGCAACCATGGGAGGGTCCACGCAAACTCCATCCTTGCATACAATGTGGCCTAGCAATGTGTTGAATGGCACTGCGAATATATACTTCTTCAGGTTCAAGAAGATCTATAATTTTCGGCAACGATCAAATATTGCCCTGAGTAGGGTGGCATGCTTCTTCAATAGGCTATATACTTACCAATCATCCATGTATAACACCAGGAATCTGTGAATGTAATCTTTGAATGCGACGATGACAATCCGAGAGAATACGACAAACGCATTTTTGAGGAAAAATGGCATCACGTGGTAAGCATACGACCCCCACTTTGTCGTGAAAGTGGTCTTCCTCTTGTCCTCTTCGGCTATTATGATCTGATGGTACCCTGAAAACCCGTCTATGAAGGAGTATGCTTCATTCCCCGCAACATTGTCTAGGACCTCATCGCTGAAAGGTGTGGGGAATGGGTCATGCACGCAAGTGTTGTTAAGGCTACGATAGTCTACACATACCCTTATCTCCGTGGTATCTTTCTAATTTTCTATCACTATTGGGTTGACCCATTTT